>WEIT01031330.1:70091-190701 GCA_013389985.1 Dryoscopus gambensis
GAGCCGCCGCTCGCAGCAGCGCCGGACGCCGGGCACGGGACGGACGGTACGGGGGCTTCGTGCCGCGGGTGGGCTGCGGGGCTCTCGGGTTCCCTGCCCCGCCGAGCGCCGGGAAAAGGGAATGTATGGCGCAATGGTCGGAACGCCGTGCGGTCCGTGTCTTCTCCTGGCTGTGCGCTGAGGAGAGGGGTCGCCCTGAGTTACGCGGTGTAATGGAAGATCTTCATAAGTTGAGGGCTTGTTAGATTTTGCTTGTGTCAGGGGTTACCCCCCCCCCCCCCCCCCCCNNCCTCCCGCCACAGATGCAGAGCCACGATAATATTTTACTTTCTTACCGCGGGTGTGTTCTGATGCGCTGTGGATATGGTGAGGTTTCTTATCTTGCATTAAAATTGCTCTTGGATCATTGAGTACTTTGTATAAGCTTCCATAACTTTTAGAAGGATAGAGATGCTATCTTGAATTACGAAGAAACAAGGAGGGGAGGAGGTACGGGTTTGGGTTTTTTTCCTTCTAGTTTTACTTTACTTTTACTTTGCTTTTTTACTCTTCGCTTCAAGAAAACCAACTGAACCACAGATAGGACAAGGATTTTTCAGATTTTGTGATTGGAATTGCTGGGGATTAGAAAGAAAACTTGTAGGTTTTTTGTTTGTTTATTTGTTTTAATCCATGTCTCAAGAGCCCTAGAAACAGCGTATAAAACCCTGCTTCCTAGACGGAGAAACTAAGATAAAGCCGTGCTGGCTGCAAGCTGAGGAGCAAGTAATGTGTTAGACCTCGGGTGGATCAGTCTCAAGCATCCTGCACTCCCGCTCCAGTGACCCTCCCTGTCGAGCTGATCACGTTGTGCAACAAAACTGGGACTTCACACCGGCAGGCTGGACTGGAGACAGGGCTTTTCTTAGAAGAGCAAGTGCTCAGGGGAGTCCTGACTCCGGTGTGAGGCTTCTTCCCAGCACAGGGAACTGCAGCCCTTCAGCACTGTCAGCTGGCACTGTTCTCCAGTAATGTCATGGAAATACAAAAATCTAAGCCACCAACTCCTCAGGCAGCCTAAATCATCTAAGTCTGGATTTTGTTGGCAGGCTTAAAGGGATGCTATTGACTGGAAATGTTTATGTACGTCTTACCTGGAAACTGTTGTTCATACAAGAGTTGATACTAAGAAAAGTGAATCAACTTTATAGTTGTACCAGCTATAGATGTGCTTTCTGAATTTTCACTCTGAAATTATCTGGTTAGCTCAGGCTCTTTCTGCACAAGAGAGATGCATTTCAAAGACCTAAAATTGTCATTTTTCTTTATGAAAGGTACTTGTCTCTTGCTCTGAATCTGTAAAGGCAGATTTGCAAAAACAGGGTCTATTAATTTAAGAAAGGCTAGGAGAAAGATAAGAAAAAGAACAAGGGGTGTGGCAAGGAAATTATGAAGTAATAGCTTTAAAGAAAAACACCTCTCTGTAGTAGAGCTTTGGACTTCCTAAGAGAGGTAGGATTTCTTTCTAGATACTTGAGTCTGGAAATACAAAGCTGACAGCATCTCCTTAAAAATAATTGTGTATATAGAAAATAGGTATGAATAGCTTCATGTTATAGTTCTGCATCAATTTGTTTGTCTTTCTTTGATTTTGCTCCTCTATTCCAGGAGACATCCAATATGATAGAGCGCAGAGACCCGATTGTAGAGGGCCAAACACCTCACTAGCATCACAGCTGCACTAGGGTCAGCGCTGGCCCAGCACCTCTTTTCAGAAATGATGTGAGAGGCAGTTGTATTTATTGAAGTTTTTGGTGGGTATTTTCACAAGCTCAAAATTTTTTGTAGAGGAACTAAGAATTGCAGAAACTAAACTTGCCTTCTTCATGGGGGAAGATTTTGGTGTGTGTCGCATTGGATGGTTTTTTTCTTAAACTGGGACTGAGGCTAACACTGGGGTGGAATAACATTGTATCAGAAGGTTGTTAGAGAGGACTTTCTTCCTTCTCTCCACACACTTTTTTGCGCTGGTGGAGACGTGGCATTTGGGGACTGGAAGGAGGAGGATGAGTCCTGTACATGAGCTGGTGTTCTCCCTGGCAAAGGCAATGTAAGGCAGGCGCATATAGGAAAAATGGATGTGATGGTTAATTTTTGGTGACATCGTGCTGTGGCTTCTTAGGGCTCTTCTTTAACTGCAGTGTCCTGTGCCCAGGACCTCCATGGCCCATTAGCTGCACCATGTGCTCCTAGTGGTGTTTCAGGGCTGACAATATTGAGGCAGAAATTCTACTCCCTTCTTTTATTTCTGCAGGGATCCTTGAGGAAAACTGTTCAGCTTCATTCATTTCTGCCCTTTCATTTTTATCTTCCTTCCTTGAGTGTGAAGTATTTTTTGTGGTTGGGTTCAAGCCAAGAACCTCTACCCACAGCTGCCAAGCCTGGCATCCCTACTGACCTGCTGGCTCCAGGTGAGTCAGTTCATTAGAATGAATCAGTGTACCCTGTTAAGATTTTAGGCTCCAGACTTCAGCTTGACCACTCCTAATAATTTTGTTTTGCCTGGTTTATTTGTTTGTCACTGTTTCGGCCAAGCTGTCACTTTGGGTGGCTCCTTGCTTCAGGCTTGCTCAGCTTTTGGAGCCATGCAGAGCCTCTAGTGCAGAGCAGTGTCCCAACACTTTGTGGAGCTGCTTTTGCCTCAGCATTGTAACTTCTCCATGACTGCTCGTCCCTTTACCTCTCTTGCCTGCACAGGTGAAGTTAGGAGGGATTGTGCCTCAGCATGGGAATGTGCTGCTCTCAATGCAGGGAGTACTTCAGACTCTGGAGGTGGAGAATATTAACATGAATCCAGAGGAACGAAGAGGGGAGTGTTTTTGTATGGTGGTGGTGTTTGCATAAGTTTTTACTGTCATAAATAAGTAAATCAGGGTTCAGGGGACAGATTCGATATGAAAAATAGGGAATTAATTTTCAGGCTTCCAAGGCAAGGCTGAGGACGAGAAGTGGTGTTAAAAGATATGGAAATGTGCCTTGAAAGTGCCCTTTCAAAGATAGATGACATTATTTTTCTTGTGTGAAGCACCCAAGTTTAATGAAGTATAAAGCAGAGGGAGTTGGGAGGATTTGGTCCAAGTGAAAACAGAATGAGCGTGGGACTGGCAGATGGGAGGAACATTAGCCCACTCCTTGGTGGAGTTGCTTCTTTCTCCTGCTGTTACTTACAGGGGTGCTTGAGAGAAGATACTTATTGGGGAAGGGAGAATAACCTTCCTGTTCTACTTGAATGTCACTGGCTGTATTTTTCTCCATGAGGAAACAAAGTTTCAGCACTCCAGTGGGTCACATCCTGAGTGTTTGTATCCTAAGTAAATCTAGAGCAACTCCATCTACTTCAAGAACACCTGCAATAAGCCACGACTGGCTCTTTCTGAACAGAGAAGAGAAATGAACAGCTGTAACTTCAGATGCTGAATTTTTTGGCATACTCTTTTTTTGAGATTTATGACTCTTTTATTCTCTGTTTGGGAATGCAGTGGAGCAATTGCTGATCCGTGCACATGTATGTGTGAGAAAATGTCAGTGGAGGAGTAACATGTATGAAAATCTTGCACAGAGATGGAACAGGCAGCCAGTTTGCCATTAGATAATGAAATAATTGTATAAAAATATGTCTCCTGAAATAATGATTGAGGGAAGGGCTAGGGACAAGGTTGGGGGAGGTTAACAGTATTTTTAAGTAGTTTGCTCTACTTGTAGTCTTTATGGTACTCGTTACTGACTCTCCAGCAATTTTAATGCTTCAGACACTGCTTTTTCAGTGAGTGGTGCTCAGTGTTGCACAGGCAGATAGGTTTCATCTAAGAGACCAGCCCAGTTGCTGGAGCTAGGTGAAGGGATGGGAAACATGCCCCTAAGTACTTTCTCTGTCACAGGCTGGCCAAAGGTTGGTAGACTGAGGTTAGCAACTCTTAGAGGTGCCAATGAATCTGCCTCTCACTGAGTCCACTTTTCTTCTTTCTAAAACCGGGTAGTAGAAGTTACTTCTTTGTGGGGTCTGTTGGGACCGTAAATATAGCTGAGATACTTCAGAAGGCATCTAAGTATGTGAGACACTCTTGGATGGGATTCCCCTTCCTGCTGCTTCTCTTCTGGCCAGAACTGACCAGCAGAAATGTACAACTTATTTATTAATTTTTGGCTAAATTTTGTTTGACTCAGAATTTGTTTGACATTGATAGGCTCAAGATTAAAATCTTTAACTACCTTCTTGTACTTTCTTTTTCTACTATAGAGCAGCTTAAAAAGTTCCAGGCACTCCCACCTTCTCCCAAAGAACATAATGCCTGCCTTACCTTCTCTTTGAGAAGGTCTGCTTCTGGAAAGAATGTTGTACCAAATAGATAACTTTATGCGGGTTGGTAAAAATGGTTTATTCTTTCTTCATCCCAGCTCCTGACTGCATCTGCCTGGTTTTTGGTGTAGAGATGAATGTCACTGAGGACTTCCTGGGGACTATTTTGCATCTGAATGGTGACTTGTAATGATTCAGGTAATGGGCCAGACCACTGGTTTATGTAGTGACTGGTGCTAGCCCACTGAAGTCCAAACAGCTCCAAGTTTCCATCATCTCCAGTGAAAACAAGTACAAGTGCATCAGCCTGCAGCCAGTTTACAGTAAACCTACTCCCTGGGCTGTGGGTTAACCTCCTTAAGTGTCCCCTGTGGTCAGGTCTGTTACTTTTGTATGTGAAAATAAGTCTTGGTGTGCTTTCTGATTTACCGGAGTGTAAATAAACCAAGAAGGTCTTTCACGTTCAGGCTCTCTCATCAGCATATATTAGTAACGCTCATCAGCTTTTGACTGGAACTTTGATGGCATAATTACTCTGAAAGGGTAACATATTCAAAACTACCTGTGTGACTTTGGGAGTTAGATTCCTCAGAGTCTTAGTCATTATTTTAAATAGGAATTAGCTTTTTAAGCTACACATACTCCTGGAAGTTTTAAGCAAAGGCTTTTGTTTATCTTGTCTTTAAAATGCCAGTTTCTAGGATGAGAGTGGCATCTCTGCCACTCCACTCATTTCAGATATTAAATAAGAATGTTGGAGAAACAATTAGAAAAATACTGTGGTAAATAAATTGTCGTGGGTAATCTTACTAGAGAGGTCCAAGAGGTGAAAATGTACTTTTCAGTCACCTGACAGCAGGATGGATATGAGCATGCATTTTCAGCTATGTCTTTAGGACAGCTGAACAGATGACTGATGTCTCAGCTGCTGTAGACAGAGCAAAGCATATATTTCTTTAGACAGGATTTGGTGCACTGAATTCAAACAGCTTGTGACTGGAACAGTTCAAGTCACTGGGGCAAACATGGTTATCAGAAGAAACAGATAAACTAAGAAAACAGTCTTGCATACTCTAATGTTTGTGTAGGTAAGATTTTAATTTGCTATCAGTCCTAGGGGGTTTTTTTGAGCAGTGATGGATTAGTCTTGATACTGGTGCAATTTTTAAAGCATTCCTGTAACACTTGTAATGCAAAATCTATTTATTTTGCAACATACCTGTGAGATAGGGACCTGCTATTTATCTCACTTGTACAGCTAGGGAACTGAAGTATTCAGTAAAGCTAAACACAGCATGGAGGATTGATCACACAAAAAAGTCTGCAGCAGGACAGACAGGAGGGTGCTGAAACTGGGTCTCAATTCCCATGGAAATCAACAAGCTCTGGTCCGTGCTTTTCCACTTCTCATGGTTCTTCCTCTGTGCTTCTGAAGCAGCTTGTGGCATTTGCTTGGCTAGACAATGTGGGTTTGGCTTTTCTAAGGAAGAAAGTTCAAGCCTGGTGGTGGAGGGAGAGAGGTGATGTATGTCTGGGGGAAGATGAAGAATGGGGAGCGTCCCCCAGCTAGAGATGCCACCACCACCACTTCTTCAGTGAGTGGCTTCCCCAAGGCTGGCACAGGCTGCTTCTCAGCTACTGAAACTGTTCCTCTGGGCAAATCCCTACTCTTCCTGTACCCAGAGCCAGCTCTGCTCTTCTTAATAAAGTTGATTTGAGTGGCTGGGTTGATGATGAAGCCTTCTGCCCAGCTCCACATCTGCTGCCACAGTGCTGTGTCCCTGTGCTACCTGGGTTCCCTGATGGAGCAGAGCCTCCACTACTCCATCTCAGCCTTGTGAGGGTCACCAGTGTTTTCGGTTTGGTGGAGGAAGCTGTCCAAAGCTGGCAGAAGGAATTTTTTGTTATGGTTGCATGATGAACAGTAACAATGTGAGTTTTATTGCTCAGAATGTATCTACGTTTATAGGATGCTATATTTAAAAAGGAGAAAAAGTGAGTCATGGGGAGCTATGCTAATGCTAAGTATTTATGTCTACCTCTTGTGAGGCTGAAGGCAGCGGGAGTTGAGCAACATTCCTGTGAAGTGTCTAGAGGATTTACGGATCAAACTAAAGCCTGCTGAAGTCAGCTGTAAGTCATGCTGTGCCTCGCTCGGGGCCCGTGTCATGTACTGTGTGTGGGTTACAGTGAAATATTCCTCTTGGGAAACCCGGGAGCACTCAGTGCTGCTGACTTCCCTGGGCTTGGGCAGGAGCTTAACTTGGTCCCAGCAGTTATTGCTCTGCCACTGGGAAGTCACTCCTGGGTTGCTGCCAGGGCAGGGATGTTGCTGTGCCTCCCAGGCCGTGCCTGCAGCACCATAGGAATGGGTGCCTGCACCCTGAATGGGAGCAGGCAGAGCCTGGCATGTCTCGGCTTCTCCTTCTCCTCCGCAGGAGCTGCAGTCCCAAGGAGGCGTAATGTCGGAGTCTGCTGTGGTACAAGCTGCTGGAGCTTTCCTTTCAGAGCTGCATGGGGACAAAGGGATGCCAGGGTTCGGATACTTTCACTTATGGCGTGTCTTGACACTAATTCAGTTGGCTCCCACTTAATTATGAAGTGCAAATGTTGGAGTTTGTTTTATTTAGAAGTTCTTTAATGAAATTGCGATCTAATTGAGAGTGCCAGTGAATTCAGCTTTCCAAATGTCTGCTTGCCAGCATGCCTCAGCTCCTGTCACAGCTATAGGAAGCACTGGGATCAGGATTTCACTGCTGGGTGAGCCAACAATGGAGTATGGAGATGGACTCTGTGAACAAACCCTGACAGTGCCATGTGTCTGAAAAATGCAAATTTGGCAACAGCAAGAGGCTCCGCAGCTCTTCTGTTTTATCCGCTTATTGGAAGGAGAAGTTTTTGAAGTGAGCAGAAAATAATAATTAAAGTGAAATCTTCAGCTTTATCGGACTTTTAAATTTTGTTTTCTTGTGATTTGTTTTGCGGGTTTTTTTTTAAGAATTGGTCATATTAGTATGAAAATGAATGTGTTTAAGCTTCCTTTGACATAGTTTTGAGTGGTACACTATTGCAGCCTGTTCTGTTTTCCAGTGCAAGGCATGGTCTGGTTTATGGAAATAAATACTTGCTCATCTTGCAAGTATAAAAGGAGTTGAAAAGCTTTTGAATAGGAATCTGCTCTTTGCATTGCTGGAAGCACTAAGCCAGATGGTGAGTCTGATGGGCAATAGCTGGAACAAAGACCCACCCAGCGCAGATTAAAAGGATGTTAATGGACATCAGTGTAGTGAGAATCACATCCACTTTTTTCTTGAACTGGCCTTCCCACTTAAAGAACTACTAAAACACCCACTGTAGCATGTCTTTAGGTTCCTGGTGACTCCAAAAAAGCATTCAAAGGATTTTTTTCTGTAAATCTGTGATCCTGTGATACAGGCTCTTTACCAGTTGGTTGTTGAAACAGACTCTGAAGGGGTACAAAATTACAAAAGTAACAGGATGCAGATGGAATTTAATCTCTTGGACACATCCAGACGCTGTTATCAGGTCTGTCATCTGTACTTAGCATACCCAGATAGCTCTTGAGTGGTCTGCATAGACAGCTGGCAGCTGGCAGTTTAGTAGATTTAGTGATCTTCAGAAAATATGTAACTGATGTCTTGTGTAATACTTGCTATGGAAGTATTGGTGTCACCAGCCTAAGTGCAACACTTGCTGTTTGGGGAACATCTATCTATAAAGCAGGACTCTTTGGAAGAGATTATTCAGTACCAAGCACTCAGTCCCAGAAAGAGTCATGAAGGGCATTCACAGAGCTTGTGCTGTGGGGTGATGAACTGGGAGGGGGGATATCACTGAAGGAATCTCTTCGGCTCAGTAGTGCTTGCTGCTGAGCTGCAGTTGCAGACTGAGGCTGGTTCAGTGGCTGCTGGTGTTTTGTGGGGACAAGAATCCCTAACTAACCTTGGAACAGGAGGAAACATGCCCCAGTGCTCTGGAAAAACCCTCAGCTGTTGTGAATTGTTTTTGTGCAACAGTGCAAGGTCAAACACTGCCGTTGTAGCTCTCAGAATAGAGCATGATCTCGCTGTTACGGTACCTGCCTGCATCTGACCCAGCTGCCCTTGGAGAACAAGGCAGGTATTGCCTGAGTCCACTCTGCACTTCACTGCCACCTGAAGAGACCTTGGTGGTAGCTGGGGAAGGATCATAGCTCTGAATTAGAAAGTCCGAAGGTTGTGATGAACTGTAGCAATGAGGTGGACTTGAATGAGTGCTTGCAGCACTTCCCTAAGAAAATATTCTGTAGCTCAAGGGCAGAGTGCTTTGAGAGAGAGTTCTGTTTCCTCCACATGCTGTGGATGCTTTCAGATCTAATCTGCAAACAGGGAATATGTCAGGCATGAGGAACTGGGCAGACCATTTGCTTTTCTTGACATTTGGGCAGGTCCAAAGAGATACTGAATGCTCTGTTAAAATGCTCTGCTGGGCATCGCTTCCTCTGTGCATCCTGCAGAACAGGTCCATGAAGCACAAAGATGCTGCTGACAAGCTGCTGCATCACCCTGGTCCTGTGAGCAGCAAGGGTTTTGCTACACGAGATTTACTTGTGGCGTATTAAGTCTGTCTTCAAAAGTTTGACTTGGACCACACTCCTGTGGAGTGTGAAAAGGCTTTCATGTTAATCGGCAAAGTTAGCTAAGAGAATATATAATTCCTTATTCTTTTTGCAATGTAGTAAGCCTGTTTAATTAGGCAACTGGGATTTGAATTATTAAATAACAGAACAGTTTCAATCTACTTTTCTGTTGGTAAAGATCTCCAGCAACCCTGTTTTTATTCTGTGAATTTTTAAATTATGAGTTCCAGAAACTCTTTGAACCTCAGGAGGATGACTTACTGGATCCAGGAGGACAGAAAAATAGGACTCTTATTTTAAGGTCTCCCGAGCACAGCAAGTTACTCTCTGTTGTTTACATACCAGTCTCACAAGAATATGGAAATAAATGCCAGGCTGTCGAAGTAAAGGAGAAAAATTGTGTTTTCGGGCATATCCTGTGTCAAAGCATCTGTTTGGTTTTGTGCAGCATAAGAATAAATCCTTCTGTTGCACAAAACGCTAGGAGCAGTTCTGTGGTTTGGGGTAAAAGAGAATAGAGCAAAGTAACAGTAGCTGCAGTCCATGTGGGCTTGGGAAGCCTCATGAAGGTGGACTGGCATAGCTGAGAGGTAGGCAGGGACAGAGCAGTTGTCTCAGCCAGAGCAATGAAGACCTGCTGAACTTGGGCAGTGATTGGAGGTCTGCCACCTTCAAGGCAGCAACAGAAGGACTGAGGAAATGCCTGCTAGTGTCCATGGTTGGGGCAGACGTGCCAGCAGCCCTGAGCAGGGTGTCCTCGTGGGCAGCGGTAGGCAAGGGACTTGCTGACAAAGCCACTTGGCCCCAAAAGCTCCTCAAATATCTCCCAACCTCAGGCTCTCCAAGCCCTCCTGACCCCAGGCTAATGTATTCTGGCTCCTGTTTGGGACTGGTGCACTTCAAAAGCCTTGGTGAGTGGAGGAGTGGGTGGACACCGTGGGTGGAACTGGTGACCCAAAATACCATTTCCCCTTCCTAAGGCTGGGCGTATACCAAACTTTTGTCTCTGTGTGGTAAAAGAATATGAACCAAAAGTGCTGAGAGATGCAGTGGTTAAATTGAAACATGCTGTGGCACGATGAAAGTAATCTTGTCCCTTACCAGGCCTTAATGCTTTGGGGCTTTATTTATTTTACTTTTTTTCAAGTGGCTGTCATCCATGCTGTTTCTATCTGTGCTTTTAATAGAGATATTTTTATATGCAGAGATGTGTCAAGATGCCATCAGGTTAAATCATACCGTGTTGTATTATAACTCACTAGGTTGATATAAAAAACCAATATCTATAGTTGTGTTTTATTTAAAGTTTTATGTCTGAAGTGTCATTGAAGGTGCTGAAGCATAAGAGAATAACCCCATATAAGGGTCTATGTGCCTTGCAGAGAACCTTGCAGTACAAAGAAGGATCAAATCCAAACTTTTTGCTGTTTCTGCGATGTTTCTTGTATGTAAAATATGATGCAAATGAGAGATTTACCTGAATTGCCAAGGCTAAGGCTAATCCATAATCTCTTTGCTTGGTGTTTAAAAATAATGGCACTGTGCAGGCATAGGAATGGCATATGAGATCTACCCTAAGCCTAGAGCAACATAATGCTGCATCCCACTGTTTTTGAGAAGAGACCTTGGTATCTTGACTTGGTTACAACTCTGCAGCAGGGTAGCTATACTTCAGAGCTGTGTGGTGGATGGAAGTTAAAAATGGGTCTTATGGCAGAACCTAAACATTTCTTTGGAACTTCTCAGCCAAGGTCTGTAGGAGATTGAAACTCAGAAGAACCTGAGCAAGGAAACATGTTCCAACAGGAGAAGGAGAGCAGAGTAATTGAACCAAAGCACTCGTCTGGAAGAGCTAATCAAGGGCCAGGGATTCATCATCAAGGTAGCTCTTGGTTTACCTCAATAGTCTAGACTCAGAAACATTGTCCAGTTACTTTGCTTTATTTGGTTCATGCGTGGTCTTACCTGTGAAGTGACCCTTCGCACTGCTCAGGTAAAGCACAGGTGCTGTACACTTGCAGGAGCTCTGTACCACTGTAGGTATAACTGCAGTGTACAGTGGCACTGCAGTAGCACTCACAGTTAAGGAGAGGTGAGTGTGGTCCAGCCCCAGAAAATGACGAGCAGTGTGGTGATACCAGTGTTTAACTGCTGCTTTAGCCTCTTGTCCCACCAAAGGTCCTTACCTGCCTCTTTGCCCAGACTCAGTGGTGTGTTCACTGTATTGCTCTGTAGCCCAGCACATCTCGTCCCTCTGGAGCAGCATCCTCTCGGGGAACCTGACTGTGCAATTTCTGCAAATCTGTCAGTGTCAGCCTGATGATAAGACAGAAGGAGGCTTCATGTTGGGCGTGGGGTGCTGGGAAACCGAGTACCTTGAAAGCTGACTTCTGAAATGAGTATAACCAGGTGTGGTGCATGTTTTCCCATGTGAAAACCGTTTATAGAGCAAAAGCAGATGTTATTGTTTGGTGTGTGTGAAAGATGCTTTGTGGCAGTGGTGGGTGTGCCTCTCTCTTTTCCTTTAACTGGCAAGAGAATCTGCTGTTGCTTTTTTCTTTTCTTTTTCTTCTTTTTATTTTTTTCTCCATCAAATGGTAATTGAGTTTTGAGGGGGTTTATCTTTCCCTGAAGTTGTGGGTGAATTTCTGATGTGATTGCACAGCGTAGTGGTGGTTGGAGTCCTGCTGTTGCCTCGTTCATCGGAGCTGCTTCACGAGAGTGCGAAACACTTTTGAGGTATGATTTCCCATAGCATGCTAATCCAGTGAAGTGCTGTAGATTCGCTTGCTGGCACTGTTTAAATCCATAATGCAGCACCACCTGCCAAACCACGGGGCATAATGGAAGTGTTAATGAATGTACATACATACCCTCCCACGCAGCTGCAAGTTGAATGACTTAGGAGTCAAGGCAGAGAACTTAGGCTGAGTGTAGAAGGAACTAGACTTAGGGTATCCTGATGCAAATCTCTGCTGAAACTGGAGGGTGAGGGGTGGCCACAGGGGTATAAAGTTGGGTCAGCTGACTTACAGGGTGCTTTCAAAGATGTGTTGATTTTCAGCTTCTGCTCTATGGATTCATCTACACATGACACCTGAGATGTAACTTGGGCATTCAGCAACAAAGTGCAGGTACTGAGCAGCACCCGCTGGGACCCTGGTACCTCACTTCTGGGGCGGGTATTCTCATGGGATGCTTCTCTCCAGTGCTGGCAGGGTGAAGGCACTTGATAGGAGAGTGGACTTGGGTCATGCAAGGACAAACTCTGTTCCTTAGGGGTGGTTTGGCCAGTTGCCCACTGGTTTGAGCGTCAAGGTGTGTGTTTGCCACCAGGATGGCTTGTCCAGGCTGGCACAGAGCAGAAGGAGGATAGCGGGGAAAGAGCTGACAGCCAAGGGGTTTGCCAAAGAGAGGGGCTAGGAAGAGGCAGCAGGGCTGGCCTGGCACATGGCTGGGATGCTGGCAGTGTATGTGCACCCTGTCCTCAGGCAGGTTCACTGGAATGCTGTGGCTTTACAAAACCCTGCATCACCATGTGTGAGGCAGAGGAGGGGGCTGTGCATCCACCCCTCATTCCACTCCTCATCCCTGTACCCAGCCCTGAGTTCTGCCCACCCTCCTCTTTGAGACAAGCAGTTGGATTTGCCAAGTATGGAGTCACCTCCCCAGCATGCTGTACGTAAATAAGAGGCTTATGCTCTTGGCAGACACTGTAACAAGCCTGGAAAAAATTACTGTAAAGGTCTGGGC
The DNA here is from genome assembly GCA_013389985.1 of Dryoscopus gambensis. NCBI lineage: Eukaryota > Metazoa > Chordata > Aves > Passeriformes > Malaconotidae > Dryoscopus > Dryoscopus gambensis. The sequence continues at coordinate 82,820 of WEIT01031330.1, forward strand.
CCAGTGATGAGATCTTGGAGTCTTCCAAGTGACAGAGTAATGACATGGACCTGGGAAGTGCCTGGAATAGCCTTCCACACAGTTCTGGGATTTAGCGTCATTAAATTCTAAGTAAAATAGGCCAAGTGCCTATTTGGGTAAATTTGGGAGATAGCTGTTCCTTCATCTTCTGAGGTCCATGCTGGTGAAGCTCTACTGAAGCTCCAGCATTACAGACCAGCATACACTCTGCTCTTCTGTACCTGTAAGTGAGTATTGGGTGTGTTGTGGGGAACCAGGAGAACCGTCCTTGATCCAAGACCCTGGGAAGATTTACAGAGAGCCCTACAAGCTCATCCTGCCCTGTGCCATGGGATGTAGAAGTATTGCAGATACATCAGTGCTGCCCCATAGCTCGCAGATCATGTCAGGGAGCACTGTGATGCCGGGTGAACAGCCAGTGTGTCTGTTTTTCCGTAGGATATGTACAACAATAGTCTTTTTGCCGAGGAAGGACATAGACATGAGTCTTTGCCTAGGAAGGACACAGCCATGAGTCAAGTTTTGGAAAAGATTTGTAGGTAGAGGACAGATTTTGGAAATAGCCTGGAGATCCCCAGTCTCCTCACCTTCCTTCATCTGTCCCTTGGACTTGATAGGATTCACTCATCCCCTAGTGGAAATGCTATTACCAGGGAAATTCACAGCCTTCAGCTCTTTGCAGCTGTCTAAGAGATGCAAAGTGTGTTTGCCAGGAGGGAAGGGAGTCTTTAAAAAGCCATTTACATCCTGAAAGACACCCGGTAGCAACACTGGAGATGTAAAAAGCATTAAGAAATGAGCCTGAGTGGAAGACAAACTTGGAGCCAAATGCATTGACTGATTTGCAGGAGGGTGACTGGAATGAGATGGCCCTGTACCCTTTCTATCCATTAATCACCTCCAAAGCATCCATAGGTGCCATGAAGTCTGCACCTTGGCTCAGCCATGCAAGGACAGCGTGGTGCCCATAAGGCTGCAGGGCAATGAGCCATCAAGGAGCTGGGCAGAGGGGTGGAATGCACCCGTTGTTTTGGCAGGGGCTTTGGGACTGATGTGGGGAAGGCAAGGTGGAGCTGTGAGGAGGTCCATGCTGGGCACTCCTTGGTGCTGCTTAGGATCCCCTCCATGCTGCAGCACAGGAGTTTAACCACTTCTACCTGCCCAAGGTGATGCTGGTTGAGGCTGGGAGGGCTGTGCCATGCACATCTGGCTGTGCCATGCACATCTGGCTGCATCGCCAGCATCAGGGCCGCATGCAGACAGCAGAACATCTGGGCTGCAAACAGGGTGTTGCTGAAGCACTGGGCTATTTCTTCAGAAACCTCTCTGAGCAGTATTAAGAGCAGCAAAACTACCCAGGGCAGTGAATTTGGGGTCTTTTTTGTTGGCGTGTCAGCAGGCTGGGATGTGTAGGAGGGAAGCTGCCCATTTCCAGGGATTGTGTGAGCAGGAAGGGCAGCTATTGGAATTCGAAACCACTTCCTCCACTGTAAATTTGTTCTTGCTGTGTTATCTCTGGCTGGGCAGGGCAGGGGAACATCTTGGCTATCTGCTTTTTTGCTACAGTATGTTTAGGTCCGTTTCATTGGTTCCATGATAACATGGGAGAGGCATTCCTGGCCTCACTAGCAAGGAATTTGCAAGAGTAATACAGGAATCTGTCATCCCCCAGTGTCTCCTGAGAGCTTTGGAAATAAATGAGTAAGGAAAGGGATGGTGGATTTAAACACACAAGAAGTAATGGAAGTAAGGGTAGCTGAGCCAGGCCCCAGTTTCTGAGTAGGATGCTCTCATTTTGTACCTTGGCGAAAGGCTTGGACCAGCCTCCAGTGGACACTGCTAAACTGGCAACCATACAGTGTTATTTGAGGTCTGAAGAGATACAGGAATGGATCCTGTGTAGCTGCTTTCTTGTCGCATAACTGGATTCTTCTACAGAACTGGTAGTGGCAGAGCTGTAACTACAAACGACCCAAATCTGAAGTGTTGTTTTTAATAATAATAATGAAAAAAACAATCTGGCTTCTGCACCTAACTGTTGGCCTGTCAGAGTGACAGAACTCCTCTTACGTATTTTGAAAAGGGCACTACGTCACCGAGGGAAACAGGCTGAAGATTAATGGAGTTGTGGTGGGAGGTGGAGGAGGAGCTGGGAGAGGGAAGCAGGGCTGGTTTTGGATGACATTTGTCAATATGATTGACTCATGCTGTGCTGCACTTACATACAGATTGGGGCACCAACAAGCACATGCCTCCCAGTAAAAACAAGTGAGTCCCTGAACGCAGCCTGGCCACGGGAAAGCTGCTGCTCAGTTCTACAGCAAGGGCTCCTCCTTACATCACTTGGGGATTTGCAGAGGGGGAGGGTGGGGGGGCTGCCTACTACCTAAGCCATTTCCATTGACGTGGCTTTTTATTATTATTATTTGTTCAGGCTATAATTCTATGTTTCCTGAAATAACTACCAAGTATTCATCAGGCAGCTACTGCCTTTAGCTGCCTTTTGTGTGAATCTCAAGTGCTTCATTACTCCCCCGGTACATTTTCTTTCTCTTACAGTAAATCTGAGCAGCATCTGTGTGGTGGGAGAGGCAGTGCAGTTTTGGGTTGAAAGGGAAAAAAGGTCTGGCTGGCACAGGAAACCAGTGAGCAGTTCAGGGAACACAGCACTCGGGGTACAGCATCTTTTTGCACAGGAGAAGAACTGATGAGGCCACTTCCAGGACCCACAGTTACATCCCCCCACATTCAAAACGCAGCCAATTGCAGATCTTTATTGCATGGTAGAGGATTTTATTTTTAAACGACAGTTGGTTTAAGACTTTCTCTTTTTTCCTCCCTTTTAGTAGCAATCTGATAGTGCTTTGATCACTGCTCCAAAAGGAAATGCCTGTAATTTCCTGTGCAGGTCTTACCAGGTACTGGGCTCCATCAGATCTGAAAGCTGATGGGAGTTGAGAGCACCTGTTAGAATCCACCTTCTTAGAAAACCGCAAAGAGTTGAAATTTCACTTGGGTTTTGAAAAATGTAATGCCAGGACTACAAAGGGCATCAGACTCTGGCTTCCCACATGACAGATCTGTTCCATGCTGACTTCCTACTGAAGACTGGAAAACAGTCCAGGTCTTGTTCAGTTTGTCCTTTTTGAGGCATTGACTGGGAAGGAAATCTGAAAGACTGGAAGAAACTTGGCTAAGAGTTAATCATCTTTATTTAATAATAATTGGCAGTGGTTTTTCATACACCAAAGAGTCCTTTGGCTCTTGAAGGCTTGGGACATGGTCATGCTTATTTGAGGGAGAAATTCCTGAAGTTCATTCAGTCCTGATCAGCATGACTCAAGGGAAGCAGTAGCCTCCTCAAAGGGCATGTCCTGTCTTTCAAGGATTCTCAGTAGTTCCCAGCCCAAGGGATTGCCTACAACACTTTGGGCTGAACTATTTTGGTACCTGGCTAGCGTCTCTGGGTGTGTCGTGGTGGTTGTGTGGCTGCAGCCAGCAGTCTGCAAGAGGAACAGAGAGGGAAGTGTTCAGATTTTGCAGAGTTTCAGCCCTGCAGGCACTTCGTGGAGCTGCTAATGCTTACAAAGTGGCCGGGTAAAAGGGCATAATCGAGTGAGCTGTGGGTAGAAGAAGAGTTCTTAATTGCAATCGTAGGAGTAGTTGGCAGCCTCAGTGGCTGATTGTCTTCCTCGGCCTCAGGTGAGATTGGCGTCCTCAGGTATGCAGAGCTCTGGCAGGCCATGGGTGAAGAGCCATGGACCAAAACAAGCTGATGACAGGAAAATTGCCTTGGCCATGGGCAGATGGAAACATCAGTATCCATGCTTATACATTAGTATGTGCTAAAGCTCAGCCTACTGCTGACGTGGGCATAGGCTCCCTAAAGTTGTCTGCTTTGGAGAGCTGCAGCAGAGGAGGAGGGAGCTTGGTAGTTCCCACACAGGCCCTGCTGTAGCTTTTTCTGGAGGTTTCATAACAGAATTAAGCAATTTGTGTTGCATGTTGCCATGGAGACCATAAATCACTGTCATGCTGGTCTTCTCAGTCAGGGAGCCGGTGTCTTTAATTGCACTAACCTCCCCTACAAATCCAGGGCTTGGTTCTGAGCTTGCTGACCTTCTGTAATGGCCTTATCCTGGGAGCTCAGCCTACAGGACAGTGGAGCTGGAACCTGCAAAAGGGGTGCCAGCACATCAAATATCAACTATCTGGGGTCCATTTTATTTTTTTATTATTGTCGTATGTGGCCACAACTCTGCTCAGAAGCTAAGATCAGACCCACCTGCATTCAGGGCAAGTTTTGTAATGAGGGTGGGCATTAGATATACTACCTAAATTTTGTGGGCCAGTTGTACAAACTAAGCTGAATTTGGTGTTTTTATGTTACTTGGCTGCTCCAAGGGGATAGCTCAGCCCTTCCACTCCATCTCCATGTCCAGACAGGTAAATGAGGTTTCATGCAGTTTATTCTGCCTCCTAAAAAAAAATACTTTTTGCTGAGGAGGCTCAGCTTCAGTGACACCCTTGGATCAGTGTTTCTTTTTTCTTCCCATCCACCTACCCCAAAAGTAGCCACACTTCTGACTGTCTCAGCATTACTGGCTTGTGCTGTCAGGCCACCAATCTTGCCAGTGTGTATGAAAATGGTTGTATAAATCAGCCTCCTTCCAGTGACTAAACCAGAGCCCTGATGGCATTTGTCAGCATAGGCTATGGAGCCTTCTCTTGGCTCCTTCAAAATAAACAACTGTATAAATTGTAAGATGATTATCATCAGAGCTTATTAATGTATTACCACATGCTGCTTTGTATTCAGACAATAGATAAAAACATTTGCTCCTCACTGTTCCCAGTCAGATCTACAGCAAACACGCTTATTCTTGCTCCCATCGGAGGAGAACTGTGTCAGTACTCTTGCCAAAAACACATGAAAATCAGCCCAAGTGTTGTGCACTTGCCTGTAGATCTGTGCACCTTTGGGAGTGTTTAGTCTTTTCCAGGAAATGATATATGTTGTTTTAAAGGTTTGAATCATGAGCTGGTTAAGTTATAATCTTGTCAAGGCGTGAGTTGTCCTCTTGCTTTGGTTATCAGGGCAGCTGGAGAGGCAGAGGGACTGAAGTGCTTGACTTTCTGAGGGTTTTCGTTATGTACATGAGTGGCTGGAGCATGGAACCTGCCATCTCAGTAGAAAGAGGGGTGTTTCCATGAGTAATAGGAACAATCCTGCAGAAACATCTAACTTGCTGCCTTTTGACACTCAGTAGCAGCTTTCATCTGTTGTGCTAGCATCACCTTAAATACGGGGAGTTGTGCTCAACAAACTAGCCTACAGTTCTTGACTTCTTTTTTAAATTTTTTTTTTCAGTTCAGTTCTTGCTGTTTTCCCCAGGCTATATAACACTCAGTCTGGTGGTTCAGACACACAGCATGACCAAACTTCTGGAAGCAACGGGAAGCAAATGCCCCGATTCAGCCGATAAGCATACTGGGCAGAGACACAGTTTGTACAATGGGCTAAACATTATCCTAGTACTTTGGGGAGCATTTCATGCAAGATAAGCTTGAGGCTTCTTAGGAGCGGGTTAAAGGGCTGGTACAAAATGTCAGTGAAAATGTAATGCTTGTTGCCAAGCAGCAGCTTGTGGTTTTGTGAGGAGGTCAAAAATCGTGCACAAACGGAGTATGTTTTTCACATCCACAGACTGTCCCCCACCATGTCAGTAACAATCAGTCTTTCATTCTGCCTGGCTGGAGCAGCTCCACCGTGTAAAGAAGGATGGGGTGAAATCTTGGCCATGGGCAAAGCAAAAAATTGTCATTAAATGTGTTGGAAGGAGGAGCAGAGCTTTAGCCAGGGTCTGTGTCTCAAAAAGCCTGTGAGGATCACTTGACTCAAGAAGGATTATACAGAAATAAAACTTGGTCTTTCAAGCAAAAATGAGGCATTTAGTTGAAATTCATAGGTTTTTCTGCAGCCCAGCCTGCTGTGTACTGATGTGGTCTCATAAATATGAGAAAGTGGCTTACTCAAAAATAGGGCTAAGAAACTTTTCCTTGGGGTTGTTGTGAGGAAATGCAGTAAGATGATTTGAAACCTCAGCTGGTTTGGTCTTCTCCCCATCCAGCAGCTGTTGCTTGCAGTGGAAATTCTTGCTATTCTCAAGAATTTCCTCTAAAGGTGGTTTAGAAACAAGCAGACTTGATCATGCTACTTCTCACTCTGAAAATGTTGGCTTATCTCAACTTGGACAAGAGGCCTTTGGTGTTCTTAGACTCAGCAATCCCATCCTCTGTCTCCTGCTTATGGGCTTTTCTTCTTAAAGGTGGTATGGGATCTCCAGTGTACTGAAGGAACATGAGACCCCCAAGTTTGCCATGTCAAAAGTGCTTTTATGGTTCAATATTTTGGATTAAACTGAAGTAATGATTTTGGAGAAAGGGACTAGAGAAACCAGAAACTAACCTGGATTAGGGGATTATGTTCTTGTCTTTTGACAAGAACATTATCAACTTCTGTGGCCCAGCTGTGGCACAGAGCTCATCAGCTTTGCTTGGTGGTTTCTGAGAATGAAAAAGTAAGCTGTCTTTTTAATGAAAAAGAAATCCCTATTATTATTGGGAAAGCCTCCAAAAGCTTGTGTGGGTTGGTGGGGATACAGGTTGGTGGGGAGCCAACAGTTTATGGAGGTTCCCTCAGAGCAGTCCTGGTCCCATCTCAGTGCTGAGACCAGCCAGCACCTGCAGACCAAAGGGCACCAGCAAAAACAGAATATCTGGGAGCAGGTGCCTGCAGAAAGTGTCACCACAGCTGCTGCTGCACTGAACAGTTTTTTCAAAAAAACTGATACCAAGAAAATCAACTGCCTTGTCTGCAGCCTTATCATTATGATAGATTTTTTTTTTAATTATTTTCTCTTTAAGTGTGTGAAAGACTTCCCAGAACATGCAATGGTCATTCCGATCTGGGAGATGGCCCCCTATTTCCTCTGTGATCTCAGCATTGCTGCTGCTCATGGGGGGAGGAGGGCACTTATATGTACAGAACCTCCTGCCTGACTTCTCCTTAAATGAGCAGTCTCTGCTGCTGACTGTTGAAATGGGCCAGTCAGCAATGGCTGCCACTTCTCCTTTCTCCACATACCTGTGCCGTTGCCCAGTTTCAGCCAGTGAATTTTTTTCACCTTTCTTTTAAGAGGCAGCTCTGAGGTGAGGGGAGCGGTGTGACCATGCTGCCAGGAAGCTGCTCTCCCGGCTGTGTCACAGCCACAGGCACCAGCCTTCCTGCCATGGCAGAGTTGAGGTTTGGGGTTTTTTTTAAAAAAAAAAAGAAAAATGAAAACCACCTGTTGTTCCTGGCCTGCTGCCTTCTTGTTTTTATTTCTCAAACTTGAAAGTGAGAGAGAAGAAAGCGGCTAAGTGCATTTTTGTCTGCTGGCAGAGCCAGGATTGGACCTTTAACTCCAGTTTCATCCATCACTGCCAGTTCTGCCTGCAGATCTGGCCCCGGGATGTAACACACCCTTTAATGTTTGCTATACCTTGGGTTAAGCAGTGAGGAATAGCACAACTCTGACTTATCAATGGGATTTGGTCACTGGCAACAGGAAGCTGTTGGGAGCTTGACGGGTGCACTGAGCCAGGGTGATTTTTGTCATTGCCATGTGTACCCAGCCCCTGTAGGAAAGGTATGCAATGACATAGGTGTTGCATGTGCATTTGGTGGCAGTTTGCAATCCTTGTAGACAAGGCAGGAGTAAACAAGGCACAGTGGTGGACTTGTCTGCATTTTAAGTGCTGGGTCTGAGTGGGAGTAGAGCTGTTGGGAAGGCTTGGTGCTGCTGTTCCTGTGTCCAAAAGGATTTTGGATGTCAGAGCGCCTTCTCTCTCACTTCTTAGGCAGCAGGATAAAGCTGCCTTGTGCATATTGCCCTCTTTTCATTGCTGGTGAGTGATTGGAGATGATCTCTTTCTCCAGCAGGTTCAGCACACTGGAAGCATGGCTACAAGTGCCGTTCCCAGCGAAAATCTCCCCACATACAAGCTGGTGGTTGTTGGAGACGGTGGTGTGGGGAAGAGTGCTCTCACCATTCAGTTTTTCCAGAAGATTTTTGTGCCAGACTATGACCCAACTATTGAAGACTCCTACCTGAAGCACACGGAAATAGATGGGCAGTGGGCAATTCTTGATGGTAAGCAAGCTACTCTTGTGATCCCCTTTCCCTTCTAGCTGAGCCTAATTGCAAATAGACCTCAGTGTCTCCCACAGCATGTTGTGTCCCTGTGTCCCTCCTGCTCTGCTGTGGGCTGACAGGAACTGGAGCTGCACTGCACGGTCTGCAGCTGGTCTCCAGCAAAGCTTCTGCTTCCAGTTGCATTGGTTCCAGTTCTGCACAGAAATGTTTCTTGCAGGCCTGTGAAAACCTACAGATCCTCACTGACATGTGGAGTAGGCTTCTGCAGCGGGTGAATTACAGCACTGCCAGGTGGCTGTTGCTAATGATACTTCATTGTGGTTGAGCTCATCCCCTGGGAAATAACAGTGAGTGGGTAACTGAGTGAGGGTTATAGCCAGAAAGAACATTTAATCAAAACTGTTGTCCACTGATGGTGAAGAATTGTTACAGCTCTTAGCTCCAGTCATTCAGGTGTGATGTTTTCATATTTAATTATCTGTTTCATTTAAATATGGATAAGGTCCCAGCCTAAAGATCTGTTGTAACCAAGAGTTTTCAGTTCTTCGAAGAAAAACTGCAGGTTTGTTTTTTTTTTTTTAAACAAAACAACAACAGTGAAACACACCAAAAAAAACCCCCCAAAACGACAACAAAAAAACGCCAACAAAAAAACAACCCCAAAAAAACCAACCCAAAACCCCACCCCCAAACCGAAGTGACTTGATTAGCAGGTAAGGAGAAAGCCTTCTATTACCTAAAGCTGCAGCTTGTTCATTTCTGCTGCATGAGACAGACTAACCACAGCTATAAAGGGAATCTTGCTCTTAAATGTTTTAAGTTTTGTTTTGCATTATGTAATAATTAGGTAGTACATAAAAGCAAGCAAGCATTTTGTGCCTTAATTATCCAAGTTCATGTATGTAGCCACTAACATAACTGAACTAAATTTAGCCTCCCTTGTGCCAAGTTCTACCTCTACCCTCTTGTCAAGAAGGTGCTCAAGATCTGTGGTATCTCTGCATAAGTGTCACTGGTGTGTGGGGACAGAAAGCTGGGGGATTGTCATGAGTGGTGGAATGTGGATGCTGGTGGAGTTTGCTGCGAAGACTGTTAGCTTGGTCTGGAAATTTGAGATCTTAGTTGCACTCTTAAGGATTTATCAGATATAATTTAGTAAGCACAAATGGCCACAAAGTCCTTAAAATAACAGCTTTTTTCAGTATTAAAAACCAAAACCAGCAAACAACAAAACAAGTTAATCTTGCCAACATTTGTTCATTTGAATATGTTAATAGTTGATAGGAGGGAGTATTTGTGAAATTGGTGCTGAAATGTCTCTTCTTGTCATCTGCATCGGAGATCTCTGCTCTCAGTTAACCATCACATAATATATACATGCACCCTTATTTTTAAAATGCCAGTCCTGTATAAAAGAAATACCTAATCCGGCTGTAAATTAAATTCATTATTTTTAGTCCAGAATCCAGCCCTCTAAAATGAGCAACCTTTATCTTCACTGGTATGCCCCATGTTCTGATATAACAGTAACAGCTGCTGTACATGTTGGTGTTGGCTGAAACAGCCTGGGTTTTGCAAATTATTGAAAAGTAAAAACGGCATCTTTCACTGAATATTTGGAATTTTTGTTTAGACACAAAAAACAAAAACAAACAAAAAACCAAAACCAAAACAAAACAAAAAAACCAAACAAACAAAAAAAAAACCAGAAAAAACAACAACACAAAAACCAACCAAACCTGATCTGAGTGGGAGTGGTGAAAGAAATTGTTTTCCAACAAGCAGAAGCTTAACCCTTTGTTTTAATGAAAAAGCCTTTCTTTTGCTTAGATGGAGCTTAGTGGCTGTACGTGGGCTGAACTGAATTCAGCTGTGGCCTTGAATGGCACGTTGGGAATCCCTGACTTCCAGGGTTTGTGTGCCTACAGACACTTCACAGCCAGAGAAGTGAAACTGCAGCTGCTTCTCTTTCCTACCACTTGAGATTTTGAACAATTCTGAACAATCAGAATTTTGGAAGAAGGGCAGAGTTCTTGCTTGAAAAAGGATGTGACCCTTTTCCAGCTGCCCAGCAGAAGCAGGGCACCAAGACTGACTAACACACGTGTCATTTGCCTCAGCTCTCTGTCACAGGCTTTGGATCTAGGCCATTCTCAGAGGTCACCATATACTGGGACAGCTGCTCTTGTTGTGGTTACATGAATCACTTATGGTATAAAATTAGGGACAAACATGATAGGAAGGGTGAAGATACATCATGATAAATCCTAGACTTTCCAGTTGTTCTTTATGACCACAGCCTTTGTAAGCTGACGTTTCATGCAGTGCTTGGTGGGAAGAAGCAGCTGCCTACCCCCAAAATAGGAACTGGTTTTGGAACATGAACAACCAAGTGAGAATACAGTGTGAGGGGCTCTATAAGTTTTGAAATTTTTAGAAACAGTTATTATTTTTAAAAAGCCAAATACATAGACATCCAACAACTTTAAAAAAAGGGCAACGGCCCATCCTTTTCCAGGCTGTTGCCTGAGCAGTTCTGTACAAAGCATTTCAAGCATTTTGTAACTGCACCAGCATTATGTTGTAAAAAAACCCTTCTGCTATCCAGCTTGCATAAAGCATTTGGCTTCCCTCCATGAAGACCTCCACCCACATTTATTTAACAGCACTAACTGGCAGCATGATAAAATGTTTGACTTGCATTTTTTTCCTAAACTGAAATCTCTCTCTGAAAGTACACTGAAATGGAATAGGGTTTTATTTCACATTTTACATCTTGGAACAAAACCTACATTCAGAATCTTCTTTTGTCTGTTTGTTCTTTGGCTTAGGCGCATTTCTGTCAATTTTTCTTACCAAGGAGTTGTCTGTGATAGTTCTCTGCCTCCCAAAAGATTGTGAGACCTGTGTTTGTTGTGTTCAAGTCCAACACTATACAAAACCACTTTATTGTTGACCTTATGCCAGCTTTAGAAGACCATGGATGCAGTGTTGGGAGGACAAGTGTTGTAGAGTGCAAGAGAGCACTTAACCTGAATCAAAGATGCACAGGCAATTTGTGGCTAGCCCATTTTTTTGGTTGCTGCCACTCTAATGAGGCTTTAGGATCAGCCTCCAATTTTCTCTGCATATGTTATCTTGGTTTATTCCCTGCTGGTCGTGCTGAAATCAGCAGAGTGACGTGCTCGGTGAAATGCACTCACACGCAGGTGCTGTACGGACACATGAGGTCAGAATTAAGTGGGGGCCAGGGTTAATCTGCCTTGATTAGCTCTTGCTCCAGTTGCGTTGCTATGATTAATTTTGCACACTCCTTTCTGTGTGCAGGCTAACTTAGCAAGTAGCAGAGGATTTCTTTTGGTGTGGCTGCAAAATGCCAGTCTGGAATTACTAATCTCGGTATAAAACCGAAAGTGGAATATTTTAATATGGCAAAAAATTCCCAATGGTTCAGAATTCCTTATGGCTCATACACCACACAGAGATAAAAATGTAGCAAGCAAAGGGAGATGAATAGACCACATGCAGATGGCTTGGTCTTGTTGGGGAATTGATCTGAACTCTTAGCTGTCAGTAGGGCTGTGCCAATTGGTACTGGCCAAACAAGGAGTTGTGTTGGATGAAAGGAAGCTGTGGTCTCCCTTCTCTTCCCTTTCCTTTCCCTGGTATGATTTTGATGAAACTCTCACAGCCTAGAAGTTGTCTCTCTGCTCCTGAGCTTCAGTTTCTCTTCTAGTTCTCTTCCTAAGACCTCCCCCCAGTCCCTGGGTGCCCTTGTGCTGGGCTGGACCTGCACAGCCTGGTGTGTACCCCTGAGCAGTCACACCAAGGTTCTTTCCTTCTCCCACCCTCTCTCTGCCCTTCCCACCTGTCTATCCCATGCATCCCTTTTTGTTGAGGGTTCTTGCTCCTAATCATCCCTGGGCACACTGTCTGCTTTTCTCCTCGGGAAACTTGGGATCAACTCAGCCATGAGGCCAGAGGGAGATCAAAGGTCACTTCAGACTTGCAGTCAGAAGGGTTGGTTTGTGGCTCTCTTTCTTCTCTTTTCTGTTAATTCAGACTTTCAGAAGCATCATTGAGAGCATTAAAATTGAAGTTAAATTTGTACTTTCATTCTTTTATTTGTGTGTACAGTATTTCCCTTCGCTTAATTGCTGGGATTTTGCAACCATGAAAGAGGGGGTTTTGTCTTGGGTTGTGGGGATTTTTTTCCTGCCAGGAAAAGTTTGATGTTGCAACATGAAAAACACAAGGCTTTGAATACTTGCCCTTTGTTAGAGAAAGAGCTCCTTTAAGGGCTTGTATCTTTATTCTGTTTATTGATGTGGAAGCCTTTCTCCTGAAGACCTCTCTCTTCTTTTTGCTTAAAGAAAGGGTAAGAATTCAAGTACTTGGGTTTTTCACGTTATAACATCTGTGTATTTAGCTAGGGCACAGAAGAAGGGCTCATAGAAGCCCCAGTGTCTTCCTGTCATGTGTTTTTTGCTGAGGAAAGCTGTCAGGCCAGGGGCAGGCAGTGTGGCTGTGTCTGAGAAGGAGCAGAAGCATCAGAGTGACTGAGTGAAGCATCTGCCTTGCCTTGTGCATGGCGAGGGCACCTCCTGTCTCCTCAAGGTGACCTGAGGTGTGGGTATACAGAACAGGAGCTGTGACCCCAGTACTCCATCTGTGCAGTGCCCAAAAACCAATTCCTCAGCTGAAGCCAGTGGCTGATAGGAGTGCCCTCTCCCACAGTGCTGCTGATGGAAGGAAGACAGAGACTGTGGAGGTGGCTTTCCTCAGCCTGAAGCTCATTAGTTTGACTTGGCAATTCAAGTTAAATTTTCCCATGATCTTAGGTACCAAGCTGCAGGGCAGTGAAACCCAAAGGCTGAAGGACAGAAAATGGGTTAAGCTGCCTGTCAGTTCATCTTTATCTCCTCTAGATGCCATGGACAGTGGAGAAACTCTCTTGAGGTGACCTATACACCCAGCTGCCTAGCAATGTAAAGGTAAAGACGTAGGAGGAAATTTTGCCTAGATATGAAAAGAGAAGAACTCACCTGCGCAACCACATTTGAGCTCCTCGAAGGCTGGGAGTGCTATGTTTGAACTGAATCCAGCTGAGGCTCCAGGAAAAGCAATGCCGCTGTTGACTCGGAGTTCATAGTGTGTCTCTGCCCTTGGCTGAGATTCACGTGCCTGTGTCTCTGGATGGGCACTCCCAGCACTGTCGGTTGCAGAGGCATTGCCACATGATACACCTTGAAGCACCAAGTGCTTCTATTTTGAACCACAAATTCCCGTGTATTCCTGGGCTCCTGTGCCTGCTCAAAAGTGCTCTCTAGGCAGCTGCACTCTTGCATAACCCATCAGGATTCACAGGAAAATGGTGTGGAGAGCTCTAAAGGGGCAGGATTCAATTAGCAAGGAGTTCATCACAACAGCTGGGGGTCACATCCACTGGAAAGTGGAAAAGGCCATCTCTTCACTCAGCAGCCTCTTACCTGCAAAGCAGGAGACCTCCCTGCTGGGCCCTCACAGCCTAATTGCTCTTAGTTTAGTCTCCAGCTGGTCTCATGATAGCTGTAAATGGCTTTGCCCTCTTTAGATGTCTGTTTCTACATCAGACATCATCCTCGGCTTCTCTCTCCTTCATTTTACCCAAATGCTTTCATTAATGCTCCTCCTTACTTCTTTAGTCAAATTTGTGAGAACTTCACCAAGTTTTCTGTTGGAAGTCCCTGACAATGCACTGTTCAGCCTATGAGTCTGATTTCAGTTCTGGGAAGAATGAGGCAGGAGAAACCTGCTGTGCTTTGGTGCAGCCTTGTTTCCACATTGGCATTTATGTGCTGCCAGTGGGGCAACTGCTGGTTTAAAGTGCACCAGCTCACAGTTCTCTACTTGTGGTTATTTCTGTCTTCTGGCATCCTCTCTGCAGAAACAGGAATTTTAAAAGAAGGTGAATTCTGGCTAACATGCTAAATCTCCTCATCCCTTTGGGAAGCCAATCACCTTCCAAGTTATCCCTTCTCAAGGTTTCTCCTTGCTACTTTCACATTTCTATAGGAGTCTTCTTGCAGCTTTTATGCTACAGGGTAACAACACAAGCAAAGCCACTTACATCTGGCCCTTTTATTGGTGCTGATGCTTGCCAGGATGTGGTCCTGTCCTACCTATAAAGGGTCCAGATCACGCTCCCCTCTGTTGTTCACAATTCACAGAGCACACAAGTGTTAGCCTGGGGGTTTGCCTTCATGAAGAGCACATTTAAAGTTAAGACAAGGACTTTGGCCATCTACACGATGCTTAACTTTGTATGCATAACCCATCTGAGATTAACCTTAACCTTCACTGCTGTGTCTTTTACTTGCACTTTCAAAGTGCCATTTTAAATGCTGCCTGGGCTTGCTCACCATTTTATCAGTGCTGCAAGTGAATTCCCTTCCAATAGCAGCTGCTGACATGGCAGCTCTGCCTGTGTTTAGTGTGATGCCATGGCTAAGATCCAGGCAAGGTAGGAGAGCCCCATGCAGTGGGGCCACCAGGGCTTGTCCCCTCTCCCAGGGGATGCAGAGCTTTGAAGGGGGAAGCAGCAGCTGGGGATGGGTTGATGGGTGCAAAGGCAGAGCTTGATGCTTCTTATGTGTTTCATGGGAGGCTTGTAAAAGTCCCAGAGCAAGGAGAAGTCCCTAAGCAAATTACCATGCAGGATACAGCACATCCATCTCCACCTTCCTGCCCACAGCTTGTGCTGGGGCACCTGCCCTGTCTCAGGGGGAGGGAGGGCAGGAGGGCTCAGCTCCTGGCGGGGAGCTCTCCCACTCCCCCACAGGCTGGGTTTGTGTGTTGGTTGTCAGCTCTCAGCCCTGCCCTGACACTGTCTGGCTGCTGCAGGAGTCAGATGAGGGCAGCCCAGCCTCTCCGTACAGGCTGGGCAGGTAGGAAAGATTAATTTCCTCTTCTGTCCCAGCTACAGAGTCCTGGCCTTATTCCACGGTAGTAATTCTGCCCAGGGCATAGAAATTTACCCGCACGTGCAGTCTCTTTGGGTTGCTTTTCTATTTCCTTTTTCTTTTCTTTTCTTTTTTTTTATACAGTCCTTAAGAACACCCTAAATGCTTTTGAGCTGAGACCCTTGTTTCCTAGATTTAGAGGGGAGGAGCAGGGTAAAAGGCTGTGGAGAGACTCAGGTGACTTTCCAGCAGGCTTGGCAAATAAGCCTAAATCTCAGCGTCTTTGCAACAGTCTAGAAGCTCTTTTCACCTTAAGAGCTCATGGAAACAGATATTCAACACCAGTTACAGCAGAACAAATGAGGCTGAAGGCCTTAAAGGGCCTGCCATCACCAAGGAAGGTCTCGAGGTCTTCCAGTATAGCTGTCTCCTCCAGACATGCAGTGCAGGTGTGGCCGGCTCATGGGGTGCGCTGTGACATGCAGCGTGTCCGCCTGTGCCCGCCTGTGCCCACCTGTGCTGATGCAGCAAAGTGGTTTTTATCATGGCCTCATCTGCAAACTGGGGCAGCCTGAGTACTTATCCCCACAAGGAACACCTTGCTGGGACTGTGGGCCCGTTCAGACTCGACAAACCTGTATCAAGCCCTGCTGCTCTGTCAGCAGCGTGCTCCTGCCGCAGTCTCCATCCACGGGTGCCCTGGGCTTTCCCCATCACTTGTGGGCAGCAGATGCTTACGTTGTGGCTGTACAGCAGAGGCTTTCCCACCCAGTTTTCCCACCCAGCCCAGCTGACTGGGATGTGAAAATGTTCCCAGTCATCATGAAGGTCCCACATTTACCTCTGGGGTGCAAAGATGCATTAGGGCTGGTACTTCTGAGCAGCTGATGCACTTTGAGTGCACCCCATGTTTGTACTGGCACTGCCTAAACTGATGAACTCCTCTTGTATCCTCCTCCTGCCAGTAAAAATCCTGGCTGTGTACAAAGGTGGGGCTCAGGAACTATCACTGATGTGTCTCTCAGTATGTGGTGTTTACCCAGAAGGCTGGAGTAGCTTGTTCCATAGGTGATGGGACCCCCTGTGAGGCAGATCCATGGAGAACCAGTGAGTTATGATTCCATTAGTGGAGTTTAATCTAGTGGGGAGCAGCATCTGAGTGGCTGTCACAACTGAGGTGTTTTAGGGGATTTGACATGGATTTATTCACAGAAACATGATCACTGTATTGGATATGCAAGGCACTTAAAGCTTTTCCATCTGTTTGAGTTACCTCCTTAGTATCAGCACACCATTTGGGATTAAGTATTTAAGGGGAATTCCCCAAGGCTGTACCGTCCCACTCTGAAAGTACAAAATTGTCTAGAAATAATATCCAGGTGTTGAGAAAAGGAAAATGCTTGTAGCTTTTACTTTGGGTTGTCTCCCAGCTCTGCTTCATCAAGCATTTTGTACATTACCCCTGACATTTAAATTGGCTTTTACTAACCTTCCAGCCTTGAGTTTTCTTTTCTGGGAGAGGGAAAAGTTGGAGGGCTGTGAAATACTTTGAGCCATATCTTGCCAGAGGAGCAACTCCCCAAATTCAGTGGTCAGTATTTGGTACTGGAAAAAGAAAATGAAATCCACATAGTCATCTTCCCCTCCCTGTGGTCCCAACTTAGGCACACAACAATGCATGGGGTCTGGGACAGAAACCCCTTTGTCCATCCAACTTGATTTCATCAGATCTTACAGTCTTTGAGCAAGCCCAACAGAGGCAGAAAGGTGACAGGACACACAGTGGTGCTAGCAGCTACAGGTCCCTCACAGTAGCTGAATACCTTTGTCTCTTCTGTCCTAGTTCTGGATACTGCAGGCCAAGAGGAGTTCAGTGCAATGCGGGAGCAGTACATGAGGACTGGAGATGGCTTCCTTATCGTCTACTCGGTGACAGACAAGGCCAGCTTCGAGCATGTGGACCGGTTCCACCAGCTGATCCTCAGAGTCAAGGACAGGTGGGTGCCACGGGGCCAGGCACTGCCTGACCCGCCAGGCTCCTGCCATGCTGCAGACCATCCTGGGGGCATGGTTGCACATCTCACCCTAACTTCCACCTTCTGGGTGTCCTGAGACAAATCCTTGTGTGAGGGTTTGTGGACCTCAGTGTGGTGAACAAGAAGAGCTGCACCTCTTCTGATAAGCATGAAGCGCTTTCAGTGTGGAAAAGGGTCACATATGTAGTGTTACAGTGGAGTGGAAATGGGTCTGGAAGGGAGAAACTTCTGCCAGAATGGTCTGGCAGAGCTCTGTGAGATAGGAAGATCAGACACCTTTGAAGGTAACCAGCTCGGCTCTGAAGAGGGGGAAGGATGCTCTGTGTACATTGCAGGCACTTTGGGACCACCAGCAGCGAGTCAGCAAGCATTTGGCCCTAAATATTTTATGTGTCCTGGCACCATCTTCCTTTCCCTGGCTTGTGCCAAACACACCTTCGAAGGCCCTGGGTAATTTGGGGGTGTGAACAAGTGCCATGAAGGGGAAAATACTCACGCTGGAAGAAACTGTGTTTCTTACCCGGGATTTAATGTAGTCAATGCACTGTGCTCTGCAGCAAACAATTGCACAGAATAAAACATCTCTGTGTGCCTGGGGAGACAGCAAGAGAGGTTGCCTGTCCTCTCCTTACATGTGCAGGGGAGAAGGTAGCACTGGGAGTTTAATCATGGTAAATAAATGTGTCCTGGCAGAGTGACAGTGCTGTTTTATCTCCAAGATAACTCCCTCTTCCCATCCTGGTTCAAGAGGCAATGGATCCATCCTCACTGGGTGGGGTGTGAATTAAGCCCTTATATGTCTGCAGCTTTGAAACACTTAATTTTTCTGTTCATAATGGCTTTTAATTATGGAAGTCATCAAGAAAAGTCACCAGAGGTTTTGGGCCTCGTTGCTGGCTTCCTTTCACAGCTCTGAATAACTTCCCCACAGGAAGGGTGGACTCATATCATGTGAGGTTCACAGCTGACAGCTCTTCCAGTAAAGCATCCAAAGCATAGCTCACAAGAGTGAAAAGCAAAGGAAAAACCACCCTTTGATTTTATTTAAATGAAGAAAAATGTCAGTCACTCAGCCAGCCTCTCAGATCACAGCAGTCTAAGTACTGCTGGCTTAGCTTGCGGCAAAGTAAATCTGTTTCTGAAAGCTGAAGGAGACAGGACAGAATTTCCTGTAACCTGCCCCAATCTGATGCTGACTTTATCTAATTTAAGTTGGTGAAAATAAGATGTGGTGTTCACTGTTTTGCTCTGGACTGAAACTTTTACCCTCCAAACACCGTGCAAATGCTGCAGCAGCGTGTGAGAGGCAGGAAGTGAAACAGGCTGGTGAGGTTGTTTGTGTTCCCCGCTCAGCACCACTCCGAGCGTGAAGAGCGTATTAATGCTTCATCCAAAACCTGAGCTTGGTCAGAAAATCGCAGCAGTGGGAGCAGGGTGAGTAAAAAAACCCTCCTGCCAAACCCACAGGTAGCTGGGAGCAAAGCATCACCCTGGTTTTCAGGCTAGCAGGCAGTTTAGGCAACTTAAAATCCAAAAGAATTGCAGGCTGCTGTGTTAGCAGGGCTGTTCAAAGCCTTCCTCCCATTTCTTTCCACAACTCTCATTATAGTAAAATTTCCAACTGTAGCAGCTTTGTCCAACTAGCAGTTGTATGGCTTACAATAGGGAACAAAGTCCCCACAGAGCTTTGTGCCTGATGTAAACAAGGCAAATGAGATACCATCCAAAAGTAATCCCTTTCTAATCAATGTGCCGCAAGCCAAAAAGCGGTCAAATAATCCAGACGAGCAAATATTTTGCTCCAGAAGGATCAGTGTCAAGATATATCAATGCTCCGGTATTAACATTAAATCACAGTCACATTATCAAAATGAATAACTCTAAGACTCATTTAAAATGCAGAGTGCAGTACGGTATTTTTCCAGCCAGAGCAATGGGGCAACATGCCAGAGGGAAGATGGAACTCTTATCATCTCGATGAAAAATGACCCAGAAATGCTGTTTGAAAATCCAGAGTTACCCAGGGAAGTGTTTTATACAGAAATGAGTACGGCCAGCTGCTCCTTAACCCAGTAAAATCAGCTCTGTTACAGCAGAGAACACTGGGATCATTTAGGAGGGTTTAAAGTTAAATATAAGACAACAATATTGCAGTAACTGTCAGTGATCAGAAGGGACCTCCTCCCTCCCAGCAGTGGCTAAGAGGCCCTGCAGCAGCTGATTGCTCTGTTTCATGAAGCCAGAGGAGAGAGTGGCACTGCCAAAACCTCCTATGGCTCCCATGGCTCCTTGGTTCTGTTTATCACTGGAGCTATGGAGCTTTCTGCAGGAGGAGAGGGGGAGAGTTTTGCACAGGACATGCTGTGGATAGATGGATCTTTTCTTAGGTGGTGGCTGAAGACAATCACTTACATGGCTGGTAGTTAAGGAAATACTGAGTGTTATTACAGAGGGAGATGGTTTTGGTATTTTTTTCTGGGATTAGAAACAGGAGATGGTAGGTAATAGCACTGGAAGCTTAGCAAATCTCTTGGGTTCCCTCCAGCCTCCTTCCAGATACCACTGCCAGGCTTGCAGTTTGTCTTGGGGTAAGAGCTGATGGGCATCTTTCTGCTCCCAGTCATTTTCTCCACCATTTGATGCCCCTCTAAGCACCAGCTCCCAGAGTCCACCTTTCTTTCCCCACAGCTGCTCTCAGTGGATGAGCAGGAATGAACTGACTCCAGTTCTTCCATCATCCCTCAGAATCTTGCCAAGATACACAGTTACTGAGATGCCTTAACTGCTACAAAAGAGCCACGGTCTCCTGTCCAAGATCTGTCTTTATGTCTCAGTTGATTTTCTGGCTAATTCTTTAGATCTTTCTTCACCTAATTGGATCTTCAGGCGTAACTATTATCAGGCATTGCAAAAATGGTGACAACAAGTTCCTGAAGTCCCTACAAATAAGTGAATATGTGCATGCATGCAACTTGTCAAGGAAATTTTTACAATGTGATCGTATGTGTAGCACATCCTGGGGGTTTTCTTTATATTTCTTTACAGATATGTGGTATGCCTGTAGCTGAAAATGTTGGATGATGTCAGCATCAAAAAGTGAAATTTATGCTCATAATTTTTGTTGTAGTCTGCTAATAATTGGGTGGTGGTTTTGATTTTTTCCAGGGAGTCTTTTCCAATGATTTTGGTGGCAAACAAAGTTGATCTAATGCACTTACGGAAAATTACAAGAGAACAGGGGAGAGAAATGGCAACAAAACATAACGTAAGTTTGTGGGATTATTTAATGGGTTATTGAAAGTCCTATTACAGGCGTTCAGAATTGAAATCTGTGCTCATTAGGAGCTGAATTAAAGCTTACAATTAAACACTTGCAAATACATTTTTGACTACTACAACGTAGCAGCTATGCAGTTTCCTTTCAGTAGGGCCAATTCATCACGGAAACCAGAACCTCTGCTGTGCACCAGGCTGTAACAGAGCTGTGTCCATCACTAAGACTTACCTACGAGGCGTCTGAAAGTGGTGAGAAGTGTTCAGGATGAGGGAAGAAAGTGCACTCTCCTGGAGTGAAAAGGCAGAGTCAGGAGTTAGGAGGTATATCCAGGTGCCTGAGCTTGTTAAAGATAATGAAGTTAACAGGGTTGTTAAGCCTATATAAATCTGGCCCACCATCTTAGCTCTGCATTATTCATGCTGTTAGTGTAGCCTGAGAAATTGGTCTTAGATGGGTGTAGATCACATGCTGCTCCACTAATCACCTCTAAATGCCAGCAGCCCTGAATACCCAGAGGGAGACAACAACTCCCTCAGGAGGTGGAACTGAATGGAAAGGTTAAAGGCAAACAAGCCTGAGACCTCTTGGCAGCCTGCTGTGCCTGAAGGACAAGGTGTGTGGTGGTTTCTGAGCAAGCCTCGATGGGAGTTTGGCAGGGCAGGTTCACTGCCCCCCTCCCCAAGGAAGCTGGTTTCTGTCGGAGCCAGGACACCTAAACTGCAGCACAGCATGTTGTATCCATCTGTATGCACACGCTTTGGAAAAGGCCATGCATGAAAATACCTTATCAGAGGCAGTTTTATAAATCTGCCAGTGTGCTGGACAAGCACTCTAGGAGGCCCCATCTGGCTGTCAGACTTTGAAGGGGAAGATCATTTTACACTGAAGGGGAATTGTAGTCGTGAAATATTCATGCAGTAGTCCCAATAAAATGTGGCAAGCAAGAATTTTTGGCAAGTGCTGGTCTTTCAACAACCTTCGGCTATTTTCATGTCTGTGAGCACAGCTCAGGGGGAGAGAACATCTGACGACATGAAGTCTGGGATTGTTCTCCCCCAAACCCACAGCTCCGATAGCAGCTGTTTAGCCTGGTGCTTGTTCCAGACCTTTTGTAAGAGCTCGCTGACCTTGCTGCAAGCGTGAGGGTGGTGATAGCAGTGTCATGGCAACTTTTTGTTTACCTTTATTTCCCCAGCCTTTAGGCTTTTCGCTTTGAAACTGGTTTGCTCCCAACACGTAGGCTGTTACTGATCTCTCTCACGATACACGTCTCTCCTCCAGATTCCCTATATAGAAACCAGTGCCAAGGACCCTCCTCTGAACGTGGACAAGGCCTTCCATGATCTCGTAAGGGTAATAAGGTAAGCTGCACACTCCTGCCTTCCTTGCTGCCCATGGATGGAACGTGCAGGAGTCCTGGCCCAGACAGTCAGGAGCCAACTTCTGGGGAGCCAGGTTTTCATGAGGGTGGGAGATTTCTGGTGTTTATTAACTTTCTAGTCCTGTATCTGCTTAGGTGTGTTACCAGCAGCTAGTTACCCATGCAGGACATCAGTACCAGGCACAGTAAGAAGTAGCTGTGGCCATAATGAAAATCTTTAATTCAATGAACAGTGCAAAGCCTACTATAATGATCAGCTCTGAAATGCTGGCAGTGAAAGCTCTGGACCAGTAATTTGGGTTTTCGTAGTTTTGACTTCTCAGGGTCTTGTGTTGCCAGAGGTTAAAAAGGACTGGCAAAAAATTCTACAAAATTCTAATGTTGTAGATGACTTCCAACATTTTCTGCTCACTAAATGGAAAAATTAGGCCATTTTGTGTGAGAAACTGCATGACCTAATGGCTACGCCACAGGTTTCCTCCTCAGACTGCAGAGGTTTGTTCCCAGTTTTGGCATGAGCTGCCTTTGCTCATTCTGGCAAACGCGTGCTCTCCAGGTGAAGCCCTGCTCCGGCTGCCAGCAGGGAGGGACTGCCTTCCCAAACCCCAGCTCCCCTGCAGGAAAAGAGCTGCACGCACATCCCAGCATTTCAGCTGATAACCTCAGCTCTCTCTGAGAAGATTTGTTTTTTTGGCACTAGTTGTCTGCCAGATTTTTTGGGCCCTCATTTTTCATGTTTTGGGAGGGTGCTGAGCTGAAATCATACTCCTCCCTGCCGTGCAGTCAAAGTGCCTTGCTCGGCAATTAAACCACAAGGCATTTATTCACAGCATATCTGTACTTGTGAATATCCTAGCACAGCCTCAAGCCAGCCTCCATCAAAAGCAGATGGTACTGCCCACTCTTCCCACATGTCTCAAAAGCAGGGGGCAGAAAGTCTTTGGAGAACTGAGTTGGAAGTGTCCCAAGCTCTTTCCCAACTGTTCTGGAACTCGGCATTAGCTGGCTAGATATTACTTTTGTGTTGCAGCAAGCTCTTACCACCATCTATTCTGCTCTGCAGGAAAGGAAAACAGCCAAAATAAGATGGAAAGACTTTGTTTGCTTTCTCTACATAACACAACTCCAGGCAGGCTGAAAGGAGTATTGTAATGAGGCATTTCTAATTTCAAACCCTGAAAATGCACTCCATAACCTCAAAAATAAGTGGTACACCTCAGTTTCCTGAGTAGCTACCGTGAAAGTCCTTGCCAGCCAGATGAAACCCTCTGTGATGTCAAGGGCACCAGAAATGTTCACAAGAGCTGGAACTTGGGTTAAGTCAGAGAGCAGGGAGATGCTATGTGATCTGGCTGGTCAATGGCCACAAAGCAGCTTTGCTTGGGTTTTGGACATTACAGACTGTCCACAGGCAAGGGTAGCATCACCCATCAAGTATTGTTTTTCTGGTTTTCAAATGAGCTTTTTCAAATAAAATGTAAAGTTCAGCTCCCTGATAACTCTGTCATTGAGGGAGTGCTTTGCAAATGAAGGGCTTCCTCAGAGCCCTGGTGAGCTCTCAGGGTGAGGATGCTTGTTCGTGTTGCACTCTTTGTGCTCCTTGCACTTGGCTAGTTCCCAGTTTATTTAGCTTCATGCAAGAAACTGTTGTCTGGAAGTCATCCAGAAAGGAGTGGGGTGATTGAGTCCACTTGATAGATGTTTTAAATTTCCTTATGCTCCTTTTGTACTGTAGTAGTGTGTACACAGAGACTGTCACAGCAGAAGCCTTGAGCAGGCCCAGGGCATGGTTTCTGGATCTCTAAAACTGATCCAGAACAGTGGGAACAGCTTGTGGTCACTTACTATTTATCCAGATTTAAAGTATTTTCTGAATTTCATCTTTCTAGTTTTGAGCTTTAAAGTTTTATGTTTTTCATGCCTTCAGTCTTCGTATTCATTGAAAAAAAGCCTTACTAGTCAAAGCTGAGTTTTTCACGTGGTTGCAAGAATTCGGAAGCTGAGGCTAAGAGAAACACCAGCTAGAGCCATAGTCATTTATGCCCCAGCGATGTCTCATCCTGGTCTGGATTACTTGGTATGAACACTTAGTTTAATGCCTGGCATATTACATCACAAAGAGACTGGTTTTGAACTGTTCACACTCTCAGGTTTGAATCTACGGAAACTGCCAGTGTTTGTATGTTTTATCTTGCACTAAAATCTACATCTACAGGCTGCCTATCAGGTGTTCGAGCTACAAAGCCTTCTGCTGGATTTGCACTGCTGGGCTGGCAGAGTAGCTGCTGCAGCTGGGTACAGCTGCAAACAGGCATTTGGGCAATGCCTCATCTTACAGGACAGGGAGAAGCCCTCAACAGAACACTTTAGAGGCTGCTCACAGCTCCGTGGCACAGTGCAGGAGGGCTCTCAGCTGTGTGTTCTTGGTGTCTGTGACTTCAGACTGCCAGGGACATCTTTCTGGGTCAGCTCATTCTCCATGCTCAGCTGCTCTTCACAACTTCCAGGGGATGCCAGAGCCCCATCGGCAGCAAACTCAGATTTGCTTTATTATTTTTTAGCCCCCGCTCCATCACCAAGTCTGCCGCAGTGCAGCTGGCTAAGGGCAATGCCAGCTGAAAGGCAGAATGGTGTATTTCTCTGTGCTCTCTGCACCTCTCTCATCCTCTCCCTTACTGAGTGTCTGGAGGACTGTAATGCATGATGTTGCATCGCTTAGAGCATCCCTGTTTCCCAGAGCAGCCCCTGTGGTAGGGGAGGAGGCAGCAGTTCACCCAGGGCAACTGGAGGCATAGTGCCCTGGCAGGACATACATCCCTGCCATTATCCTTAATGGCTTCTTTCCTCCTGCCTGAAGAAAGCAGGGAGTTCTCAGCTATGTGGCATGAAAAGCCATGCAGTGCTGGAAGGGTATATGGAGATATGTATGCAAATATGCACATGCACAGCAAGATGCTGCTCTGCAGGATGCTCAGGGTTCTGGATCCAACCCAGCCTTATGTCTCACCTGCATGCTTTCTTCTCTGTCTCCCAAACAGGCAACAGATCCCAGAGAAAAGCCAGAAGAAGAAGAAAAAGACCAAATGGCGAGGGGACAGAGCCACAGGCTCCCATAAACTCCAGTGTGTGATTTTGTGACGGGACACCCTGGGAGTGCCTTGGATGCCTCCCTCCTCCCCTCTTGACCCACCGCCAGCCCAGGCGAGGAGCGCAGCTCGGTGCTGATGCCCACGCGGCCCCGTGGCCCCCTTGGGCTCCCTGTGGCGGCTCAGACTCGGAGGAGGCGGCTCGAAGGGTCCGGACCCCCCCGGAGAGGGGCTGCACATCAGGGCCAGCATGGGAGCTGTGCGAATGGGAGGCGGAAGGGATCAGCAGGATCTCAACTCTCAAACACCCCCAGCACCTTCCAGGGGCCTCCATAATGTTTATTAAAAAAAAAAAAAAAAGGAAGAAGTTAAAAAAAAGTGTTGGTTTTATCTGCAAACATTTCTCTTTGTGGCCCATTTCTGAACAGCCTTGAATAGCCCCCCTGTTCGATACAGTCGTCTGTGTATGTGTGGGGGAAGGGAAAGGGCTTTTATTTCTCTTCATTTTTTTTTTGTCCTCTTCTTCCTTTTTGTTGTTTGCTCAGCGAGTGTTGGGTTGCAAAGAAACAACGGCCAGGCTTAGATTTCTTGCACTGAACTCTCTCTAGGGCGGCAGTGCCAAAACACAACTTCATATGAAAGTGCATAGATTTGGAGGAAGAAAATTAATTCCAGCTGCTCTGGGTGCTCCAGACATTGTGTCAGACTCTGGAGGGCCGCCAGCTCACAGACCATAAATTCCAGCTTAGGAAAGGAGGTTTGGGCTTGGATTATGGGGTTTTTTTCTTACCCTTTGTCAAGAGGTTTTGTTTCTGTTTTGTAACTTTGGACATGTCAAACTTAAGACGTTTTGTTAACCTGGAAGTATTTAAATTAAAGTAATTTACAAATGGAAGGGTATGTCATTTCTGGGGGAGGGGGCTGGAGAGGAAGGGAGAAAGGAAGTAAAATCTGAACTGAATTTGTTATTTGGGTGTTGAATTTCTCCCTCATAAATGCATGTAAAGTGGTGCGATCTAAATCCCTCTCTGTTATTCCTTAACCTTTCCCTGCAAAGCCACTCATGGGTAGATTAATTGTTTTGCTTTTCCCAGGCTCATCTCACACACCCAGGAAAAAAATCTGTTTATGGACTTTGGCTCAATGTTTCTTCTTCTTCTCCCTCCTTCGCCAAGAGTTGGTGACTTGAAAGGAAGAGGTGTTTTTAAAATGATTCAAGTGGGATGTGTCTCCTCATAAGCTGACTGTATCTAAAATGTCTCCCTGAAAACAGCAAAGACTAAATATGCCTTATGGAAAGACAAGGCAAAAACCCTGCAAGTGTTCAAACTGCCATATGTAGCACCAGAAATATGGCTGTGCACATCCTGGAGGGGCCACGTGTTCTTTCACACCTTTCCTGGCAGGAAGAATTGCAGTGGCAAATTTGTCTTTAATGGAATGTCGTCGGCTGGATTGAATCCATTGGCTCCATTCACATGGTCACCAAACCAGTTTAAAAGTAGCAACTTGCTTTTCATCAGCTTGAATCCTATTCAAATATACTTTATGGGCATGACTTAAAATATTGGCAGAGTATGAATGCCTGAGATTTATGTGTCTGAGCACAGAAAATCCTAGTATTGGATATTGAAGATGCATTCAAGATGATGGATCATCACAAACTTAGTTGTCAATGCTTGTCTATTTGCCACCAGATTTCATTTCTTGGCACTTTGCCAGGCCACTTTTTAGAAATGAGTTGGCTGCTGGTTATTTTTCAGGTGAATGAGGCTAATGCAAACATGTTCTTAATTTGTCCAGTCTTCATCACAGCCAGAAGATGGCAAAAGCCTGCGGCTGGCTCAGCAAGGTGCTTAGGGTAATGCTGGCTCTGCTGCTTCTGTCCCCTTGGGTGTGGTGACAGATGGCTGGGGATGAATTAAGCAGGGGGATAGTAGAAGGAAGTGTCTCTTGTGGACTTTTAGGTTGGATGTGGGCCATACACTTCAGTGAAGTAGCAATGTGCTGTGTCAGCTGAGATGTGGCTCCCAACCATTGCAGCATTTCTCCCAATGTTGGCTGAATGGAACTGCAGCAACCAAAACAATCCATTTCAAATTCTGGTCCTTGAGACTTGCCTCTGCCTCCTGGAGGAAGATCTCCCTGTAGGCATTTCATTTGTTCTGCTTTGAAAACCTCTAGTAAATAAGAAATTGTCTGATCTTTGCAACCAGCCCATTTCACCATCACCCCTCTAACCACTTCTCTGCCAGAATCCCTGTCTAGCCTGACTGCTGGCTTAATAGTTTTAATTATACACTGCTAATGCTATGGGATCCCACACACAAGAAGATGATGGCATTTTCAGGGAGCCCTTTTAATACCCCCTAGAGCCCTTCCACTTAAAAATAACTTGATTTCTGCTGAACCACCTCATCCTTATTATTTTTATCTAAACCCTTGGGAAAGCTTGCCTGAAAACAGCATGTGTGTCTCTTGAGTCACATCTGCTGCGTACTCAGCACTGCACGTGAGAAATTATCTGCTTTTTCTAAAGCTTCTTAATTGTTTCTTCAGTTTCTTTAGCAACTAACAGCTATTGCAGAATAACGGAGGGGAGGAGGAGGGGAAAGGAGCAGATTAACAATGGAATAGTGGCAAATGGGGAAAGCATGGCTGTTTTATGTTCATCAACTTGTTTATAGCAAGGAGTGTTTTCCAGCAGGGACTGCATCTGTGACAATCCTAGGGTGCTGAAAATAGCAAGTTATACAAAGCCTTCTGCCACCTAACCCACCCTGTCATATTCAGGGCTCTTGGGAAAGGGAGACCACCTTCCCTGCCATGCACAGCACCTACAGACCCAGGCAGGGAGACACCAGTTGGTGACACACCACAGAGAGCAACACCTGTGCTGTGGGTGGCTTATATTTTTCTATGGAGCATCCAGTGGATAGCGACATTTTTGTTGTGGTCAGGGGCAGTCTGGAGAAGGATTATGTAAGGGCACACGTGGGGCTCATTTCCAAAGAGCTGATGTTCCAAGTGACCTAACATCATCTTCAGCCCCTGGGTAAATCGGCATTCCCTTGTCTCAGAGCAGTCTGGGTCCTCTTCTGTTAAACAGGAATTGGCAAGGTGGAGCTGGCCATAGCTCACCTTGCTTTCAACACACAGTTTCAAACAAAATGAAAAGAGGGGTAAAACCTTACAGATTTATTGGTATTTAAAAACAAAATAACCTCCTTTTTCTATTTTAGACACTGAATAATATTTGTAGAACAACAAACAAAAAGTATTAAGCCACCTGAGTTTTGGCTTTGCAGAGGTGTCATCACCTCCCCAACCTGGGATCCCATTGCAGCTGTACCACTGCCTTCAGGTAAATCATATTACTGTTTTCTCCCTCAGGTCCTCCTGCCTATAAGGCAGCCGCTGGCTTTGTTCTCTTACCAATTTCTGAGGTACATGACATTTATTGTACAAGCCAAGTCGCCTGCTTGTCTGTCTACCTTTGTCTCTCATTTAAGGAAAGGGGGTGTGGGAAGGAAGGGAAGGAAAAGTACCTGGATGAAATAAATACGTGTTCCTTTGGCGTGAGCAGAGTTTAATTGTCCCTCTCTGCCTGCCAACTCTAAATGGCACTAAAGCCTGATAACAGCAAAACCAAAAACCACCACCCCACACCTGAGCAGGCCTGCAGGTGGTCGCCACAGACAAACCTGCTTTCTTGGCTGCCTCAGCCAAGGCCAGTGCTGTTACTGGCAAAGCTGCTCTGTGATAGTCTGGGTACATTTAAATAAACCATATTCAGATGATGGTGCTCAGCAGCAAAACACTGGAGATGGTAAACAAGAGAAGCAAGATTTTGACAAGGGGCTGAAATTGCTTGGTTTGGATCAGATGTTTCAGTTTAACGAGAGGACATTGCCGTATGTTGCTCAGTTCCTTGATCTGCAATAATTAATTTTGGCTGACTCTTTTAACCTACAGCTGTACTAGAATTTGCAAATTAGGACAGGCTGAGGGGTTTAGGCATACATGGTGTGTCTCGTCTGGAGAGGAAATGAGCATTATTAGGCACAGAGGGGACAGCATTGTTATGCTGGTTCAGATTTTTGTTTTAGCTTGTTGCCATCCTCAGGCCAAAATGGACTGCCCAGAGCCTTATTCAGCTCCAGTGATTTCAGTGATGGTCCCTAAATGCTGCTGAAATGCTTGGGAAGGAGGTGATCCCCCACCAAAGCTCTGCTAAGAGTAGAATATAATGAGGAATACAGGAGATATTTTAAGAGACACAACTTATGGTCTACGCCAGATGTCAGAGTTCAGATACTTATTTATTAATGAGGCAGAGAGAGGGCTTGAGAGAAGTTTGGCATTAGGGAAATAGCCAAGGCCCTGTGACAAATGCCACATCAACCTTGGAATCGATGGAAGAGCCCTGCGTCTGGAAATCTGCTTCCTGTGAGCTGGGGTTCATGGGCCGTCTACTCCTACCTTGCTGTAGGCTGGGCAGGAAGGAGGAGCTGTAGTGCATTTAGGACTGCATTAGAGTGCGCAGCAAACATGACAGCAAAAAGGAGAGGAAGGATGCTGTGGCATGGGCAGTGTTGTCATTCTTGGTCACTGCTCCCCGTGAGGTCACACCTCCCTGGGAGGACTCCAGCAGTCATACTGGCTAAATTGTGTTCTTACATTTACATATTTAATGCCATCTGAGATGCCGGGGGTATCCAGGGCATTTACCCATGAGTTTCAGCTGTAACATGAGATCTACGGGAAATCTGTGCCCTTCTGGAGCAGCAGCCACCAGCCAGGCAAGGATTCACCTGAGCACCTGAAATGGCTCCAGACACGTACCTTGGGGCAGCCAGAAGGTGATTTGAGAACCCTTTTCTATTTCACAGCAGCACTCCAAGAAAGTCAGTGGAGATTTCGAGTGTCTGTGGATAGTTCTGATATCTAGTTCGGATGTCTAATTCTAATGTCTGGCTCTTCTCCTGCAAAGTGATGTCACCTGTGTTTTAGGGACTCACTGATGCATCTAGACAAAGTCTGAAGTAGAAGTCACCAATTTTGTGAAATGTATTAGCTGTATCTTGCAACTTGGGCGATCTCGAGTATCACTTGCACAATTAGGCTGTAAATAATTCAATATTTGGTTATCGGGGATTCCATCAATATTATGCAGGCCTTTTGCTTCCTTTTCTCTTGTATGCAAGGGGAATAAATATTTCATAGATGATCTCTGGGATATTTCACAGATGGTTTCTGGGATGACACAGGACTTGGTTGCAGCAGAAAGGAGCAGGGAGATAGATGGCTGTGTGTGCTGGATCCCATGATGGGGAGACACAAGGAGTTACAGCACACAGGTAGGCTCTGGTCTGAGGGGGTTTCCCACCACTGTGGCAAAACCCTCCAGCTGCTTCCCTCCAGCTCCAAGAAGTCACTCAGAAGTGGCCAGCGGGCCAGGCAGGTCAAGACTTCCCGAGGCAGGAGAAACGTGCGGGCACAGTGTCACTGCTGCCCCAAAGGGAGGGGCCGGGGAAGGGAGGCTCGCACCCGGCAGGTGAGAGCTGCCAGCTGGGTGAGTGCAGGGGTTAGTGCTAACGACAGGGAGGGGGATGTGCAGCAGTGCTGAGTGCAGAGTGGAGACAGCCAAAATCCCCTAATCCTGGCTGTTCTGGGACAGCTTTTTCATTTCTTTTGAATTCAGGGATCCCTTTGCCAAATCCCAGGGGACCAGCAACATTGTGCCAAGCCAAACACAACAGTCTGACTTGCCACAAACGTTACTACTTCTCTGGTTTTCTGTCTCCTGCAGACCAGGACATGTACAACATTATCTGAGAGCTCAGACTGGGCATGTGGTCAGATCCAGGAGCCAAAGAGGAGGGACTCAGGCAACATCCTGGATTTGGTCAATAAGAGAGCAGGAGCAAGAGGCGGAGGAAGGAGCTTTGTGAATCAGGACCCTGTTCTATGAAGCCAAATCCTCTGCAAATCTGGGCAAGAGACATTGTACACCTCGTGATTAAGACAATCTCTGCCGAGAAGTCAGCCCAGCCGAACAAGTCACGAGCTGGTCCTTGGGCTGCCACACACAGAGGTGGTTATCATGTGGCTTCTGTGACAGGGGCTGCTCTCACTACAGCAGTCGAGCTTAACCAGACCCAGCCCAGACCCAGACAGATACTGGGCATGACTCTTTGCAACTGCCTGTGTCCCCATAAAGCAGAGAGTTCTTTCCTGCAAGGTCCATAATAAGAGCTGTGTTTCAAACAGTCCCTGGGATGGAGCCGACAGAAAGCAGGAAATTCAAAGTTAAGGCTGATGCTCCGGGCTTTGCTCACACAATTGTTGAGGTCAAACAAAGCACAATGATGTGAGCTGGGGACAGGGCGCTACTTACCCTCCCTTGGGAGCTTCCTGCCTTGCCTTGTCTCGTCTCATCCCAGTCTCCAAACTTCCACAAGAGCTTATGCTGGTTTCTGGAATTGAGTTTCCCACAGAGCTGGTCACAAAGTTTCGTTCCCACATTTTTTTTGCTTGGCTTGGTGAAGCCTCTCTGTCTCCCCCAGCACCCTTTGGCCAGCAGGGTTAGCGTGGTGATGGGGAGTCTTTGGCAGAAGGTGCTTTGTGGAGAAGAGGAGGTTCAGCAGAAGATGGGGAAAGCAAAGCAGTCACACCATCAGCATAAAACACTTAAAGGCAAAGGTGACACTCTGCTAGGTTTCTGTTGGTTTTACTATATCACATAAAAACTCTTCTGGGAAAATTCATGTGACACCTGCTACCATAAGAATAGAGAACTAGAACTAATGAGAGAAGTAGAGAACGACTGATTTTTCACTTCAGGATCTTAAAGCATTCAAGAAACAATCTAACCTCTTGCAGTCAGGACACTTAGAAGTGGCAGATCCTGTTCCATAGGCTGAAGAAACAAGAGCACAGGCATGTGAAATGTAGAGGAAGAACAGGGGCTGGTGAGATGCCTGAACATCAAACGCTGGTGGGACTTGTGACCAATTTGCTTCAAGCTGTGACACTATAATTACATAGACTTAGCTGAAGATAAATACTAAATGCAAGAAGAAGAGGTCTAAGGCCAGCTATCTTGAGAGGTTCAGTGCCTGATAAAAACTGTAAATACCTGCTAGATATAGGCTGCTTCCATAAGGGGCATTTTCTCAGTATTTTCAATTGATTTTTCCCCCTAAGCAATCTATCTCCTTCCTAATTTAGGATTCATCTTACCACATCATAGAGATAAACTAAAAATGGAAAAGGTCACAAGTTCTACTTTCTTTAGGGAAAAAAAAAATTATCCTTTGTAAAATGCCTTTGGACTTATTTACATGACTGCCTTTGTTTTTCTTAGAGAACAAAAGCTTGACTACTGCTTATCCCATGGAGCCCTCCATACCAGTGACTGGATCAGTGATGGGCTGCCTGAGGAAAACAAACCTGTGAGCACCACATGTAAGCCATGTGAGCCCAGAGACAAGTTGGTGTTTTAAGTTTTCAAGGGTCGGAGGCTAGTGCTTAATTTTAAAATGAGTGGGCCTTTGGCAATGTTGTCCTAAGGCAACAACAAAGAAATGGCACTATCTCATGCCAGTGTGACTGCTCATCTCAGAATCCAGAGGGCCACCAGACCACCGTAAATAACAGTACTGATGCCTGCGTGGAACAAACCACCTCTGCCTCTTGGGACAGGAGTTAGCGTCAGCCTGACCAATGCTACAGGCTACTGCCTATATGTTTCTCACATTTTATTGCCAACTAATGCCAGACCACAGGCTTAGTCAGGTCTACCAACAGTCTAAGTTGGATTTGCTCTTACTGGGACCAGTATGGGACTTGTAGCACTGAAAAATCACTGGAATGCCAGTCTGGCCGCAGCACAACATTTTGTTACTGCCCAACTGCCTCTTGTCTGCAACAGCCTTTTACCACAGGCTATGTAAAGGTGGGACAGAGCTGCTGCTGCTGCTCCCTGGAGAGAGGTAAGTGCCTTGAATTCGATTTATGTGGACCTGGACTTGTGTCTGCTGCATGCCTCTATCATTAAGGGGGTCTTAGCATCTCTTTGGGGC
This sequence comes from Dryoscopus gambensis, assembly GCA_013389985.1. Taxonomy (NCBI): domain Eukaryota; kingdom Metazoa; phylum Chordata; class Aves; order Passeriformes; family Malaconotidae; genus Dryoscopus; species Dryoscopus gambensis. The sequence continues at coordinate 115,847 of WEIT01031330.1, forward strand.
AATTTGGCTGTTTCCAAGAAATGAATTATCTGCACTGACCAGCTGAGGGCAGGAACAATTTGGCTATGTTTTTAGTTGGTATCAGAATTAGGTGGTTTATAAATAGATTAAACCCCAGGAGAGCATCTGTGATGAGAGAAGCCATGTGGACTGGCCTTGTCCCATCCCAGTCTCTGACAGCCCCACCTACCCTTGCAAAAATGTCCAGCAGCAACACACACAGGGTGGGTGCTCTGGCAGGAGCAGGGAAGTCAATACACCCCAGGACCCCTTCATGTGTGTGCAGTGTAGGTGCTGGCAGCAGGACTGCTTGGCACCACTGGGAATGCACTGGGGTTTTTAGTAAGGGCACACTATGCTTTTCCAGATCAGTCCTGCTCCCCTCTCTTGCCTATTGGTGCAGAAAATAACCCAAAGAGCAACTAAACAGCAAACAAAGCTTTTCTAACATCTTAGTCTTTGTGTCCCTTCTCAGTCAGGCCTGGGAGTAAAACTGTCCCAGAAACAATGGTTTAAAAAATGCTGAAGGGGGAGAGTGTAAAAGGGAAACTACAATGTGCACTTGCACTGCTGGCGGATGTTTTTTATTACTGTTATTGGCTATTCAAACACTTACCCAAAAAAAGAAAAGGAGAAGTGGAGACAGCAGCCTCAAATCAAACAAATTTCAAACAGTTCACAAACTTTTTCTAAATATATTAATCTTCCAAAGACTCTTTAGCCTGTTAGTTAGATTTAAGTAATCATGACTTAGTACTTACTAAATAACTAAAATCTTTTGAAAGTTCACTTTTATAGTCCAGATCACTGTAAAACAAAGGGCAGAAATTTGCAACACCACGATGTGAATATTTAATATGGCTGTTTGGAAAGCTGCTGCACTGACATTAATTTGGGCAGATAATCAAGTAAGTATTAAAACAAACAGTTATGCAGACATAGAATAGGGAAAGGTTCTAAGTTAAGCCAGTAGAAAATGCTTTATAAAGACCATTTGATCACGGCCTTTCAAACAGAACTGGAACAAAACACCAAGGCTGTTACTTTATATTCGGAATTATAGATCAGTGGAGGTACCATGAGTACCTGGTATGTAAATACAGGATGGATGCAGGGTTTGTTCCTCAGGGACCCACTTCAGAGCTTGTGAATATTAACTGGAGCCTTTCTGTTATGCCAAATAGGCTTTGGGTCAGGGTCCATCACCTTCCGATGATGGAGTCCCACAATTCCTTTATTTGGCAGCTTGCAGGAGAAGCAGAAGTAAAACATATTGCAAAAGCCAAGCTCCAACATGAGTCCTGTTCAATTATCTCCTAACATTAAACTGTAGCTAATATGCTTTTACCAGATGTCCTGATGAAATACTATTACAAGCTGGTGCATTGCATTAATTAAAGTGAAATTTCATAATGAATTCTTTTTTCAAGGCAGCAGGGATGAATTGATGACCTACATAACCTCCATTCCCTCTGAAATAGCTTTCCAAACTAATGAAATGATTCCCCCTGGTTGTGGCAGGGGAACAGAGCGAGCCATGCTTTGCATCCCAGCTACACACTGCGACAGGAAAAAATCTGGGCACTCTCCACAGAGATTATGGCTTGCCTTTCATTGTGTCTAGCAACAAGAGGGAACTTTCAGAGGCAGGAGGACTCTCCATGAAGGCACCTTGCATAACGGGAGGCTTTTGAAAGCTCCATTAAAATTCTTGGACAGTGCCCTCACAGAGAAGCTGGGGGATAAGCTGGCTGACCCTCTACCTTATAAACTGGTACAAATGCACACTAAGTTAAATGCACATTTGTTTGAGCATAAGAGGCTTAGGGTATCTCATTAAAATATAATCCACAGCAGACAACAAACATGCCCACAGCTGGCAGGCTCAGACCTGTCTCTGCGGCGAGCGTGTCAGGAGAGAAGCGCAAGGATCAGCCTCACACAGCCCATGTGTGTGGGGAGCTGGCGGGAGGAGGGGAGGCCTCTGCTCCCAGGCATATGTTTTTAAAAGAGAAAATATGCCTGTAGATTCTGATTATGCCTGTGTTAGTACATTTTGATCCATGGTGGTTTGAGATTAAAAGTGATTTATGATGTTGCTAAGTCTCAGCAGTCTACATTTCACTAAGCCATTGCAGTGCAATCAAAACAGCGCCTGTATCAGTGCTGGATTGTGCCAGCGAGTCCTAATTGCCTGAAAGATAATGGTGTCATTAAAGTCTCTTGCCCCTGTGAGCCTTGTACTCCTCGACAGAAAAGATGCTTTTATTGTTGGTTTCAAAGGAGTCCCCAGTCACTGCTAAAGCACATTGTCCATTCAGAGGTACTGGGAGGCTCTATTCTGTAGCTGCTTTATTTCTCAGCTTCTCCCTTCATAAGCAGTGGGCAGGCGAGAGCAATGGAGAGAAACGCAGAAAAAATACTGACTTTCATCAAGCAAGACAAAATATAATATATAATATAATAAATAATAAAATATAAAATATAATAATCAGACATTATTCAATTGCACCTCATAAGGGAAAGAAGTGGCTGAGACCTTGCACTGGTTTACGCTTCTAGCAACAGAAATGGAGAATGCTTCTGTATAAGGAGACATACTCCCCAAAAAATGCCAACTTCAATAATTTTCAAGTCAGTAATCATTTTGACAGAAAACCTGTGACCAGCTTCTTTATTCATACAAAAGGCATGCGGCCCTGCAATTACACCTTAACTCATAGCCATTCTTCTTTCTGGACAATTTCAATTAAGAAATGACCTCTCCATAAAACATTCAATTCTGCAGCAAGATTTATTCCTGTCTTCATCTGGCAACATCTTGCTGAAAAGCAGAAAGACACTTATGCAGGTAAATAGATCTCTTGTCTGTTTATGGGTATGAGTTTTTTAAACAGGAGGGGGTTTTACTATTTTCCTGTACTCTGAATCTTGCTATTTCTTGTGCTTCGAGAATCACCGTTCTGTTTGCTTTGCACAGTGCCCTGCTCACTCAAGGAGCCTGTCTTCACTGGGGTTAGCTAAGCCAGACCACGCACATATGACAGTGACATGCAGAGGTAGCCTGTAACAAGTGTTTTTGCATTTGCCATCCAAAACTGGACAATATATTTAATCTCTAAGACCACAACAATGTCAGGACAAGTACTGTCTGCTGAGTAGAGTAAGAGGCTTGGGTTGCGGAGGGGCTGTAGTCCACCTGACCTGCTACCCTCATGAAACCTTTACAGTTAAATGTACACACAGTTACACTTAAGAGACTTGTGGCAGGCCATTACAAGGTAATCCAGAGTGCTCACCAGTGCATGCATTACACAAAAAATGCTTGGCATTGCTGGTGCAGGGTACTTTTAAGCAGAGAAGAGCCTCCACAAATCAGCACTAAGATAATCTTCCTTTCATACTTTCCTTTTCCTTATCTGCCTTTCTCTTAGCTGTTGCTTTTACTCCTCCAGCTGCTACCTTTCCATCTTCTATCCATGTTATCCATCATGGTGGGTATAATATATATATAGCCTTTCTTCATTGCATCACATTTCTGGAGTACTGTGGAGTACTCTGTTGTAGTTTTTGCCACTGACTCTCCATTTGTTTAAGACTTACTGGCATTTACTGTTTTTTCTTTGCTGAAGAGTTTTGAATGTAGTATCTAAACTGCAGTCCTGCTGCTCAGGGCTGTGCCTGTGAGATGGCACCAGAGCAGGGGCTTCTTCTGAAGGCAGGAGGGGTCTCAGTCAGCTGGATGAGCTAGAGGAGCCTTTCAGATGGAGGGCAGGCAGCATTGCACAGAAGAACTTAACACTTCTTGCCTGAAATGTAAGCGGCAGAAGGAGATTGTTTAAACCCCAAAACCAAATTTGGAGGACCACCCCCACCACCGTTCATACAATGCAACAGCCTGGAAAGGGCCAAAGGGGTTACTGATGACCATACCAGAAAGCCCAGGGCAGCAGCATGGGCAGCTCTCCCCACCCTCCCAAACCCCTTTGTGCACACCTGGCCCTGCCAGGACTCGCTCTGATGCTCAAAACCTGCAGAATGTGAGCTCAGATCTTAATCTAGTGCATTCAAAATATACAGTGTTTTGCTTCTTTTTACAAAGAACTCGAGCACGAATGGCAGTAAACCCATGAGCCTTTTGGCTTAATCCCATTTCAGACACAAAAAAAGAAACCCCTCCCTGACAGCCACAAGCTCTCTGGGAAAAGTCAGCTCTTCCTATGTTTCCCTAACTACATTTACTCTGCCATGTGCTGTCATCCTCCAATCCTCCTTGAGTGTCACTTGAAAAAAAAAATCTGTAGTGAATTATAATGACAATACATTGAAGATGGCTTACAGCAGAGAATGGCACTTCATAGCAGCCGGCTGTGACAAATCTGGGTTGGGAGAGAACATTGTGTGTTATATATCCCAGAGATTATAGCTTTTAAAATAAAAACCTCATTCTTTTCCCCTGGGGCTTTGTAATGAATTGCCACATGCAACAATGCCTTAAACGAAGCATTGGTGATTATCCATCTGACTGTGGCTCAGTGATCACAAAATAAAAGAACAGGCAGCACCCTGAAAGCCCTAAACCTACTTGAAGAGCTCTACTGATGCTAAGGATAGTCCAGTTTTAAAGGCAAAGAAGTAGAGGTCACCAAGGGAGCAAAAACCTTTAGAGAGGTGGGATGTCTTACCATGGTTAACATTTCTCAGCAGGATGAAACTCCCACCGGCCAGTTGCACCACACACAGACTGAGGGCAGTAAGTGCCAGTCAGATCCCAGGATGATTCAGACCCCTGACTAAATGAAAATCATGTTGTACACTTGTGGCAAGAGCAAGAACAAGGCCAGGAGCAGCAGTCCTGCTGGTGTGACCCAGAGGGAAGTAATTATTGTTAGACCACGAGGATACAGTCCATTGAGGGTTACAGGTCTTACACCTGGACCAAGGATGTCCTGTCCCAAGCAGATGTCTGCTTAAACACATAAACACTACGGCTTTTCCCTCTTGGACAGACACGCTGGCCACAGCATTTAACTCTGCTTTTGGCTTAGGTGGGCAAGGGCAGAGTCCAAACTACCACGGCTCCCTCTGCAGTTGCTGGGTGAGATGGGCTCCTCTCCCATGTAATGCAGGCTCTTGCTGCAGATCATGCCACAGGAAAGTCTACGGCTCTCCAAGGAATGTTCAGGGGCTCTGGCGACCACAGTCCAAAATCAAACACCTCATTTAAATGCCTCAGCTTGGGCTGTGCATATACACATCAGGGCACCAAGTATTAGTGGAGACCTCCAGCTCTGTCTTTAACCACTTTTCCAGTGCCTGTGCACCGGCTCTCTGGGGCTCCCCCTGTCATGTTACAGCCTGTATACACAACGCTAACCAGTCCTTTGGGTCCAGAGGTGTGTTTGAAAGCACCCCAAACTAGATTGCTCTGAATAGCCTCCGCACGTGTAGAAGAAGGCTGATGCACCCCAATGCATCGGGCTTGCTGCACATGGAACACAGCATCCCTCTGGATTTTCCCAGGATTTCCGGATGCCCAGCAGCCCGGCTGGCAGATATCCAGATATCCACTAGCTCATTGCCTGCGCCACTGTGGAGCTGGCAGGTCCACACACTTCCTCAACGTCCGCCCCGCATTCATTTTCTGTTGCTCCTGGGCTTGGCAGTTCCAGGGTAAATCTGGGTCAACATCTTTCCATAGGATTTCTGTTCCCTTCCTGCCATGACTGGGGAAGAAGGGGATGTGCCAGGACAGTACTGAAGAGCCATTGAGTGATGAGGAAGGACAAGCAGGCAATGAGGGTTTTTGGTTTAACTATGTCAAAGCTGCGCACAAACACAGACCCACAGGCATTGCAAGCAAATGTCAGTAAAAATTAGAGGCTGATGTACGAAAATCTCGTCTCCAAAAATTGCACAGATCCATTTGAATCCAGTGGGAAATTCAGTGTTTGTTTTTTTACTGTGGTTAATAGGTACTAAGGTTTTCAATTTTAAGCCTTTATTCCTAATATATGTAACAAAGTAAGTTTAAAACCTTAGACCTTTTCAGCTCTGAATGTTGGGAAACCCACAGGAAAAAACAGAAAATAGTCTCAGCCCTTTTTCAGTAAATGTGCAGGAGGATCAGTATGAGTAAAAGCTCTTGTTAGTTCTCTCACGCTTTGCTCTTAGTAATTGGTTGATATTTTAGGGATGGAATAATCTGTGGAAGTTGCTTTCTGTAGCATGTGCTGCTAAACCTCTTTTCTTTTTTTTTCTTCCTGTCAGAAAATCCTTTTGAAATTAGACCCAACTCCTGGAATCAACCCAGACACTGCTTTTCAAGCCAGAGGCATATGTATAAGCATCATCAATCAGGCCACTGACTCTTATCACTACTCTATATTCAATTTCTACCTGGTTTGAATTCTTAATTGGCCCTGCTGAGCAACTTAGAGTCCTGAAGAAAGTGGTGGAAGGGAGGTGGGAGAGAGTGTGACTTTCCAGCTGGGATTGGGAGGGTTTCCTGCAAATTACACCAATAAAGTCTGTTTCGTGGAGAAACTAGACAAGAAGCAGTTGGCAAGAGGGTGAGTAAGAGTCGGATGTGATGGGGTATGATGTACAAAAGAGTGTACAACTGGCTCGATTATCATCAGAGCAGTTGGCCTGGCAGCTGCTTATATCATGTGTTTCAGACTTGTGTACTGCAAAGCAAGCACACGAGGAATCATTTGGACAGGAATGGAGTAGATAATTCAGGAGACAAGGCTGTTTTTCTGATTTAAGTACAGGAGAAGCTCTGAAAAATTCAGGTGATTTCTTGTGCCATCTACAGCAGGATTTCTCTTTCTCTGCTTAGGAAACCACTGATGTTCTCCCCATCCTCTAGCTCCTATTTATAGCAATCTCTTTCTTACAGTAAGGTTGTCCCAAGCTGCCTAAAACAATGCTAATTGGGTGGGAGCACCCTCAGGGACTGGTGACCCAGGACACAGTGATGGGTCTGGGCTATGCCAGGGAATGGGCTGCCTCCTCAGGCAGGGATTGGGGGTCTCAGGTACAGCTAACCCAAACGGGGACTGGGGCTACCTCGCCACCTCAAGTGCAGAGTAAGCATGAATTGTGTGCACACACTACATTTATTTCACTGCTTTGCTGCCCCTGCTGTCCCCCACCCTATTCCCATTAAGCAGTCACACATGCTGCTGAAAGCCAGGGCAGCTGTACTCATCTATCAAAGCCTGTCAGCTTGAGAGCATAGGCTCTTCCCATTAATTAAGCAAATGTAATGTGATTAGCTAAGGCTGTAAATGTTTCTAGGCCCATTTAGAAAGCTACAAAACACCGAGCATCACGGTCTCTTGTTTTCATGAGCTTGTGCTATGTGGGATGCTCCTCTGGGGCTGAGATGTTTGTTCTTAAAATTTTGTGTGTGAGAAAAAAAAGGGATATGTAATAGAAAGCACTAAAAATGGGTCACATAGTTCTAAAATTGCTGTTTGAATCTGAAGAAGAAATTAGTTTCAGCACTTTTAAAAAACTTTTGCCTACACTTTTTTTTTTAATGGATGTAACAGGAACTGCTGAAAGCTGAATTTTTGGTAAGAATCTATATACCTCATTTAAGTTTTTTGCTTGCTTTGATGAAAAATATATATTACTTAGCAGCTAAGTATCTAAACTGGGGTGCTTTAGGCTGTCAACCTGAAAGCAAATGGAACAGTCCGTGGGATGCTGCACACAGAATAAGAAAATTCTTGAAGTAAATTTGAGTGTTATGAACTAAAGCTACTTAAGAATTTAAACCTAAAGTGGGATGCGGGTGCCTAAATCTAATACTGTGATGCTGAAAAAACCCTATTCAGCCTTTGCCAGACTTTCAGTGTATATGAACTCTAAAGGTACTTCCCTGTTTAAAGCTTCCCAGATGTTTACAGTCATTTCGATCTTTGGGTCTCAAAAGTGCTTCCACCCTATCCAGGCTGAGCTGCTCAGGAATGTCACATGCATCTACAGTTCTTTGGGATCCAGAAATTTGGCATTTCTTTCCCTATTTCCCTGCACAGGCTCAGCCTGGTAGGCATGCACTAAGAATACCTCAGACAAAAGGTCTGTGCCTATCCCAGCAGCTTAGGCCACTCTTGAGCTCCTAAAAGGACTTCCTAGAGTTTGCATCCACACATGGACCACAGCAAGGGAAACCCAGTGCCTGCTGTCTCACCCTCTGTGGGTTCTGTGCCAGCTCTTGAGATCAAAGTCTTGGCACATCGTATACCTTCACGTGAATGTAAAAAACCACTCAGGACTCAAACCATGAGAGTCATTTCCTGAAGCTGAATTCATTTAAATGAGCCATTCCATCAGACCCTGACATCCTCTCCACAATCTTTTAGATTGATCCAAACTCCCAACTTTGTTTCCAGAAATCTGGGGCTTTTCCTCCATGGATGAGGAAGAAGCTACCACCACGGCAGGCAAGGCAAGAACGGGGATGTATGCCTGGAAAGTTCTTTTCCTGCCAGGCAAAAAGCTTTAGGGAGCCTGGGATAAGAAGGTGCTCCCCACAGTCCTTATCTCACTGCTCTCATAAACATCCTGGGGGACAAAGGGAGGAAAATGCTTCTTGTGTTTCTTTACCACCTTCCCTGAAATGGGACAGCACTGCAAAAATTGCTCCTCTCACCAGACAGGGTGAACAGAGAGCACGTGGGAGGAGTTTTATCAGTTGCACCTCACAGCCTGGTGCTTCCTGGGGGATTGTTCCTTTGACTGCCCCAGCCTCTTCCCAGGGAGCACTTCTTACTGCTGAAGGTAGAAAGGGAAAGGGGGAAGAGGGCTGTTGCTCCAGCTATCCTCTCATCTACATGAACGTGTGATCAGACGTGAGGTTTGCCCTAGCGGTGGGTCTGTGGTGCTTGAGACCAAGACTGAGCTCAAGCCCAATCCCTCTTGAGACCTCTTTGTGCGGCTGGAGCCACAAACACGCCTGGGCCCTTCTCTTACATCACAAAGGTGCAGTTGCTAGGAAGGCAGCAGCAATGCCACATTTTGTATAGTTTTCTAATGCTGGGATCAGCAAGAAGCAGGATTCAAAGGCGATTCAAAGACCTCTTTCATCAAGACAAACTTTCATCAAGCTCCAGGCTTATAGGAGTTTTTGAGTGGAGAAATTTCCCATCTCTCCTGGACCAAAAGTAGAGAAAAGGACTATCAGGCTTATATGGCCAAGGAGCATGTACAGAATAGAACACAATGCCGGAGCTTCATGTTTTGGCCTTCACCTGGCTGTTAGTATAACTGAGAGTAAACAGATCTGTTGAAATACTGCAGCATCTCCTGGCAATTACTGCATGTGTTTCAAACCCACCTAAAGGGCATAGGTTCTCTTATTTATGTCATTAGACTCAGGCCATCAAAGGTGATTCTAGTGAGTGTGAGATACCAAAACATCTCCAGGACCCTATGACTTACTAGCTTTCAAAGAAAAACAGGTTTTCAGTCTGATTTCTGGGGGTGTGTTAGCACTGGAAGAGACGTGGGGAAACCTAAGTGGCATTCGGACAAGGTACCCTTGGGTATCCAGGCCTGGAGAAAACCATGGGAACCTAATGAACAGGAATACAGTGAAACTTTGTTTGTCACTCTCCTTCTTCAGGCAAGATCCTCTAGAGTGTTACAATGACTTTTAAAATCAGTGGTGGTTAGATGGCTGAATGCTTTCAGGAATCTGGCCTCCACCTTTCTCAGAAATGGGAAATTTCCCCTATGATTTAAACTATTGAGGTGTAGCCTCTAACAATAATAGTAGAAACCTAAATATTTTACCCAGAGGCCCCAAAGAGCCTTTTTCATACCTCAGTTTGAGGCTGGCATTCAGTTAATGTTGAGGTAATGTCTTTTTTAAAAAGACTGTAATTAAATTTACCAACACAGTCCCCAAAGAGCCATTTATAAATTGTATATATAGTTGCAATTCAGCAAGTGCTGTGACTATTTCATTGGGTTAGTCCTAACATCACAAGCTAATAATACTGAAAACAGAGATATGGGTAATTCACAAAGGACACTGTATTCAGTATACAGCTAACAGTGATTAAGTAGTCTCTGCTTTCAGAAGAAAGATAAGGGCCAAAAAGAATAGGTCCCTCGATAATATCAGGTAATTCTTATATATGGTCCTTCATGACACAGGCATAAATCACAATAAAACCCATCTGCAGATCTAAGGGGTGAAACCATAAATCCTGCTTTATAAATGAAACCTGCACATCTGATAGTGTACATTGCTCCAGATTTACAGCAGCTGTAAATGATGTACTAAGATTCACAAACCCATTTGCACTCTCTGGCTTTGAAGAAAGGAGGTAAGATTTTACTGGGAAGGAGAATATACTGGAAGATGTACACAGCAATGAGAGAGAGACCCTGTGTGTGTGTGTGTGTGTTTGCAAGTGAGAAATGTGTATTTTACAGACTTGCCATATCTTGATTCTACATTTGAGACTCCCTCCTCTGTCCCAAGTTTCTGTAACTTCATGCCACTGTCTTGTGTCTTTCCATTCACTCCAGGTCTGGCAGGGTAAATGCAGGTGGTAGGGCCAAATACTCAGCTTTTGCTGGTCACTGGAACAAACTGGGCTCAAATAAATCCTTTCATGCTGGCCAGGAGCCTGTGCCTTTTTTCAGGCTGCAACTTTGCCTGAAGCAGGTAAAAGCCAAGTGATCATTTAAGCAAGTGCAGGGTGATGATGATCCAGCATCTTTCCTGGGTCATGGCCCATCTTTGGACAAAGCTGGCCAACTTGTCCATCTTCTCCTTGTCCTCTGGGCATTGAAGGGTGCATCACCCCTGGGACCTCCGCCTTCCTCTGACCATAGAGCTGTCTCATATCAGTAACACCTGAGCCCCTCCTGAGGCCACTCACCACTGCACCCACAACATGAAACATCTCCCAGAGCTGCTCCCAGGATGGCAGGTTAGGGGTTTTGGCTCACCCAGCTCCTTGTGTCACTGTAGCTCTCCTGTGACTGCATTTGGCAGTGCATGTACTTGTCTTTTCTGTTGGCAGCATGGGACAGATTATTTGCCTGGTGCTCTTCTGTGCTTTGACAATGCTGAGCATGGGGTAGAGGCTGACTGGGCACATTTTCTCATCTGTGGCATGTTGTTATTTGGACCCCCTCTCCCTCCCACGGACTCCTCTGCAGGGGATAACAAGGGGTAAAGTATCTGTGCCTGCACCTCCCTCACACTCTGCTTCAGCTCAGCCAGTTAAACTGAGCCATTATCCAAAACACATGGCTGATTATTTAATTTTCATTGTTGGGACCGGGACCTTGGAAATGTCCTGGGTTTCCTATAACATTTACATTTCATGTTCATTAGGATGTTTTCCCAATGGCACTCTCAGAGTTTGGCTTCAGACAGCCAATGGAAGGTGGCCCTCCTCACACAGGTTTTTGCCACAAAAAGTCTTCTCTAACCTTCATTTTTAGCACTTTACTGTGAAATTCCAGTACGCTTTGCAGCCAACGTTAGTGCAATCCAGCAGTGCTAACTTCTCTCCCTGTTTTGGTATTACTGTCATCCCAAATTTACATTTCTAAATAATTGAGCCCAGCAGTGTTGCTTCTTTCAGAGCAGTTGGAGCTCCCAGGCATGAGCTCTCTATGCTTCCAAATGTCATCTATGTAAAGTTCAGTACCTCCTGAACAATCAAATACATTCCTGTGTTTTCTTGTAAAATGCCTCAGGGAATGAATGAAACCAAAATGTCAGTCTGAGGAAGAAGTGTCTCCCAAAGAGTGAACAGAGCATGTAGAAATATGGACTTTGTTTCTCTAAGGGCACCTGCCAGACATCAGATGATGCACACAAAGCTATTTGCTACCTGTCAGCTCCCCAGAAATCTTTCTTTTGAAGCTGGTAAAGACCTCTCTATGTTATTACAGATTTCTTTTTTTTCTCTCAGTCATACATAAATATAGCATTCCAGCTCTTTAACATAGCTCCCTAAGACAACTGCATCCATGCAGTCCCTCTGCCTGTTTCTCTGTCTGCCTGTGGTCATCTGAATTTCTTGTCCGTATAAACACATTAGGCAGACAAACGGAGGCCTCCAAAAGAAAAAAGCTTCCATAAGCTCAATGTAGAAATCTATGGCTGGAGAGAATATAAAATTATTAATGCCTTTACTGAGGGAAAATTGAGGGCCATCCCTCTGCTTGCTGGTGGCTGATTGCCAGCTAGTCCTGTGTAGCTTCAGATCAGCCAAATCCCATAATGCCTTTTGACATAAGAGGCAAAAAAGATGATGGAGGGCAAAGAGGCAGCTGGGAAGTTGGCTNCCCTAAGACAACTGCATCCATGCAGTCCCTCTGCCTGTTTCTCTGTCTGCCTGTGGTCATCTGAATTTCTTGTCCATATAAACACATTAGGCAGACAAACGGAGGCCTCCAAAAGAGGCAGCTGGGAAGTTGGCTTAGAAGCCATTTCATGGAGTGAAAGACCTGAACAAATGGGAAAGGGGAGAGAAAAAACATGGGAAAGATATTACACAGAGGTGTGAGGAGCAGGTTGTGCTCTTTGGGATGTCCCAGGGAGCAGCAACAAGGAGAAGGACTATTGCAGGGGGACAGTGCAGGGGCATGGACCATGAACTCCCAGTGGGTTTGCTTCTTGTGGAAGACTTGTTTCAGTGGTGGTGCACCTCTGTTTCCATTGCCTCCTTAGCCTCTACCTGAGTTCAAAGCTCAAAAGCAAGCAATGTGCCAGCTGCTTTTAGGCAAACTGTTTTTGAAACCCTGTCCATGGCTCCTGGGAGGAATTCTTGAGTGCTACCAGTGCTCCTCAGACTCCTCTCTCCTGCTGTGGGCACCTGCTTGACATCTGAAAAAGGTTGTGAAAATGATGGTGGGGGTTTTTTGCATTCAGAAGTTTTATAATATATTTGTCCCCTTTTCATACTCCCTTATCTCACTTTAGTGTTGCTGTAGTGTCCGTAGCTTGCCCCTTTGTCCAAGTCAGCTGAAAGCTATTAGAATTGTCAAGCAATTCAGAACCAATTACTGTTACACACAAAGCTGCTTTCCCACTGCTGTCTTCATCAGTTTTGCTGACATTTGCAGCTAATAGGGACAGAACAACAGAGGGTCTAAATCAGTTGTCTTCCATATTTCCAGAGGTTAAAATTTAGGAGGTCTATCAACTGCTCCTTTGTGCCATGTTAATGATTATTTTTTTATTTTATTTCACATTATTTAATTCTGTTTCATTCTATTTTATTAGCAAGCACTCCAAATAGCTCACTCTGGGCCAGAAGTTGTGGTCAAGGCTTGCCTTACTGCCTGAGCTCTTGCCAGTTGGCCCCCTGCAAGGCAAACCTTTGCCCTCAGCTTGCTTGCTGCAGTGTCTCTGCAAGGTCCCAATCTTGGGTATAACCTTAATGCTTTCAAGATAATATTTGATAAACTAGTTTTGCCTGTGGTTCCCTAGCTGGAATACATGAGCAGCAGGGCTGGTACAAATCCTGAGGTGAAAGGGGCAGAAAGAGTAGTGGGATGGCTCTGACGAGTTAAGGCTCGCTGATACTTCTAGTAGATGTTTGTCATGGTTTCTAGGGGGTGGAAGAGGCAGGAGAAGTGCCCTGTGTTTTAGAAAACATTAGGAGCTAGAAGGAGGACTTCACAACTAGCTGAACTGGCAGCTGGCAAGGCGCAGGGCAGGTCCTGGTTGTGTGCCCGGGAGCGGTGCTGCTCCGAGTCGCTGCCAGGGACTGTTTGTGTTAGCTGCAGTTTGAAGTTGGCTGAGGGAAGCCGTAGGCAAAGCTCTTTTGTTTAGATGCTGGCTCAAGGTCTGCCTGGAGCAGAGCTGAGGAAAGAGCTTTAACCCCTCCGGCAGGCCACCACCTACAGCCAAGAGGAATCACCAGTGCTCTTTTGTGCTATAAAACATGGGGAAGGTAGGCTCTGTGGCCCTAAGGGAGCTGTTAATTCCCATAGGTGTTCATCTGAACTGCTCTTGCTAGAAATCCAGAGGATAGGACGTGTTGTGCTTTAAGGGCCTCTTATTACCGAAACTTGAAGAGCAGTGCTTCCTGTTTGTCCCTTTTGCCACCACCACACTCTCAGTGCAGCAGGGATAACTCGGCTTGGCACCTCTTGGGACTTTTCCATGTGAACATTAGGCACATGGTTTAGGACTTCCTCACCTCCCACCTTCCTCACCTCTCCTTCCATCCACACACATTTTGCTGGAGGGAGCAGCTGCTCATGCCCCTCAGCCAGCAAAGGACAGTTGGAGGTGAGATCTGTTACCGTTTCAGATTATAATTGATCTTTAAAATGCACATTTAATGCAGCTAACCCACTGCAAAGAGAAGCAGTACCTTCCAACCACCCTCCTCCATAACATCTGACAGCTTTCCTGCACTGTTATTTCCCCTGAAGATTTGTTCTTCCGCCTTACAGATGAGTTGAGCATCTTAACTCTCCTGGATTTTCAGGGTCTCCCATCTTAAGAAATCAGCTGCCTGATCAACAGCCTGACCTGTTGGCTTGTCTCCCATACTCCGCCTTGATGGATCTGCTCAGCTTGTCCCCGGTGGCTTGGACACAGTGGTTCTTCCTAATATTAGGAGCTGGCCAGTATGGGAGCACTGGACCTGACAGCTGTGGGCACTATGGCCATGAAGGAGCAAACAAAGACTTTTCTGTTTTGGGGGCTGCCAGGCTGTCAGTCTTTGGGCAGGGAAAGGATCGCTCGCTGTTCCCTTCCCCTCCTGTTCCTCAAATGAATACAATACTCCATTTTAAATGTGCAAAACTTACCTTCCCCCACTACAACTGAGCATCTGGGAACTTAAAACGGACTCCCCTAGTAAATAAAAAGAAGCAGCTTGATTAGTTTTCTGGCAGCAAAAGTGGGTTAATCGCTAAAACTGTTTCTGATGCTGCCATGGTTCAGATAAACGGGTTTAGCACAGCAAGCAGCCGAGGGCACGCATTAGCGGCTCCTTCTGCAGCAGAGGAGGGGAGCGTGCTCAGCTGATCAGCCCTCAGAGGCACCAGCCTGCTGCCTGTGAAGATGGTGGCAGACTTCGTGCTGACTTCAGTGGAGCTGAGATTGTGCTGCAAATAAATATATCTGCTTCCAAAGGGTACAGGAGACAGATCAAACATGAGTGAGCTTTTCTTGTATCTAGTATGATCTTTTTCCTCTATTTCCTCCATGGATTTCCACAGCATGAAAATTTCATTAAAAAGAAACTGATTTAAAAATTGCATTTACCTAGAGCCTCTGACCATATGCAGCCATACTGCCACATAAAATGCATGTGTATTCTCAACTCCTATTGGAAAAAAGCTATCCGGGCTTCACTTGTGGTGTCTATAGCACCTGGGCACAGCAATATCCACTCTGGCTCTACCTGTGAAGCCTTAGATCAAAAGCACAAGCAACTGGTAGCCAGCACCAGCTGACTGTTTGCAGACTAGAGCCAAAGATAATTCAGGATAATTTTGTTAGTCTGGATGCAGCACTTGGACTATGTTAAATGAGCGAGTGTAGTCTGTATTTGTTCACATAGCAGTTGGAGCAGGGAATGTGGAACCAAGGAGGGAAATGGGTGCCACCTCCCAGGCAGGAGGGAAAATGCATGAAGGCTTGGTGTAATCACTGGAGTCTAGAGTTTGGCTAAAACTTTAGGGGGAAAACTTTGAAATATAAAACATGAGCTTTTTTTGATGTCCAACCTGTTGTTGGCATTAGGTAAAGCTGTTGTTAAATTATTGGTAACCAAATTTTGGAAGTATTGCATTCCATTAGCATATTGCTAGAAATTCTTCAAAAGCAGTTTCATGGGGTAGAGAAAAAATGCAAGATAGATTTCCATTTCCTGAGTGAGTAACTACAACAACTCCTCCAGAACAAATACTTGCATAGAAGGATAAAGGATTTGATTTCTGACATTTCATGTGCAGCAGTGGCATTCACTCCTGCACAGCAGACTCACTGTTCATATGCCTTATAAACACAGCAGTAACTCATCATGTTTTGGTGCTTATTGGTTTTGGTACTGGCTTTTTGCTGTTATGTTATTTATTCATTGTTCTGGCAAACTCTCACCTAAAACCCATTATGATGCAAGAAATTATTAAGTTGTGATTCTCATCTCTTGTCAGTTCACCACGGAGACAGTCACCACCAGCCCCTTTCCTACAGCATGCTGCTCACTTCAGAGGCTTTCCAGCTAACCCTGGAGATCTCACCAAATCTGCACAGGTGGCTGTCAGACAGCCACACCGCCCTCCCCTTCTTCACAGAAAGCAGTAAATGAAATCTCTACTTATTGACTGTAGCAAAAAAGCCATTTCAGGTGCGTGTGGAAGAGAAAAGCCATTTGGTGGGTTTTCACTTCAGCAAAAAGCATTCACACCAGCTGCAACCCTCAGCTCTGCTCCCAAGCCCTGCACAGCTCTTCTCTCATCCCCTCCTCTCACAGTGCCAGTGCTGAGCAGGGAGATGCTGTGTATATCTTCTGTCAGAGCAGCTCTCGAGGCTGGTGGGAACTGACAGATGGTTGCTCTGAGATATTTCCAAAAGAGGGAAAAAACAGGAGCCTCTCAACCCACTGCAAGTCCCTTGCTCTGGCTGCATCAGTAAGGCAACGTGCTTAAACGAACCAGGGAAAGCAAATGAAGTAAAGTGAAGGGTTAGGTTAAAATAGTCTCAAATCAGAGTCCTCAAGTCAAATTTTTGTGTAATCTAAGTTTCCACTCTTTTCCCCAATTGCTCAGCTGTTGCCCAATTTATGAGGGGAGCAGACCCAAGCAAACGAGAATCAGGAAAGCCTTGGGAATTTTTCTAGGAATTAGTTTTTCTCTTTCAGCCATGGCATTCAGATTTCTTATTTCTTCATTTTCCATTTGGTTGAAAGGAGTAAGCATGTCCTAGCAATTGGCACTGAAATGGAGAGACCTTGTCTCTGTGCTTGAATTTCACACTGTTTAATTGCAGGAACGCTGGTAGCACTGTTAGATGCCCGAGGGGTCACAGGGACTCTCGCCCAGGTGGCCGTGGGACAGCATCACACTGCCAACAGCTTTCAGAAGTGCAGGTAGGAGAAACAGCAACAGGTTCCAGTGCAAATGGGACGAGTAACAAACCTGGTGCTGCCCCACATTCCCAGTCTCACACACAAAGGGGAAGGCAGGGGGCTGAGGCAGGCTGTGGTAACTGTGATGAGCCCATGAAGTGACATTTACAAACCTTTGCTAGAGGCTGGGCAATAAATACATTGTCAGGGCCAGTAGCACCAACCTGCTCCCTCTGCAAGTAATATTTATGCTTCCCGATGCATCTGTATTCCTGCTAACAGGCTACATGGCTGCTGGCCAGAAAAGGCCTCCACGCAGGTTTCCAGCAAACACTGTGTGCACCAACCCTCTTCCTCCCACCTCCATTATTTTGTACGTAAATCCGACTGGATGAGGGAGGGATGGCAGGGCAGAGGAAGGGCATGAGGCTCCACCACTTCCACTCAAAAGCTCTTCCTCCACATGCTCATCCTTCTTTTCTCCCCAGCTCTCTCTCACACATTTCACACAGGTTCAATACCCTGACATTTGTGCTTGCCGGTTTTCTTGTAACATCCTCCATGTACACCGCCACACTACATCACGGATTCCTCTAGGAATACACCCTTTTCTGGAGCGTGTTTTTGTAGAGAATATGGGATGGCCATGCATGATGTGTGCAACACCCACATTCAGGTCAAGCATCCAGAGAGCATCTCTTGCTGAAATCAATACTGTCTTTAATTGAGGCACCATACTGAACACTCTTCTGAGAAAGAGGTTCTGGCACCAGTTCTTCACTGCCTCCTATTTTTGGGCAAGCAAATGGGTGCAGCTCAGCATATTGCACGACACCCCTTCCATCCTGGGAATGTAGTTACAGCAGTTGCTGCTCTGCTCACGGCTGCACAAACTGTGCATGGTGTGCTGTGTGAGGGACAAAGTGTGGATGCTGGAGTGGAGGGTCAGCGTTGGGGCTTTGAGATCCTCCAGCACACCCGCAATCCTGCGGGCTGGCAACCTGGTCCTGATCTGGGCTATCAGGGCAGGTCAGGGCCACACGGGACTGTGACACAGGCCATTCCTAGGGGCTGCTGAGCACTGAGCAGCTGACCCAGCTGCAGGTAGGTGGGAGTCTGGGAAGCATCTGTCAGCTGCAGGACTCTGCTGCAGGTGCTACAAATAGCATTGCTGCCCTCAGTTAGGGTTGGTATTGCTGCTTCGTGGTGAAGCATCTGTACCCTGTCCACACTGCTGCTGCTTTCCTCCTCTTCTCTATGCTGTTTTTTTTCCGTGTATTCAAGACCCGCCCAGTTTGTCTCTTCCCAGCACTTTCCTTTGCCTCAGGTTAACCCCTGCACTGCCAGGATCCCTAGATTGCGGATGAAGGAGGAGATTTAAAGACTCCATGTCCCTACTGAGTGCTTTGCCTTCCAGTAGGTCTCAACCAATTTGAAGTGGATATGAAGCTATTATAGCCCAGAAAAAAAGGTTGATAGCAGGGAAGGGGAGTTGAAGGACAAAATATCAAAACATTGTGCCTTTCTAGCCATGGGAAATACAGAGATGTCACAACTCTTTGGGAACAGTATTATGCCACTGACAAAAGCTATTCGAGCTTTTCTTTCTCATTTTTTAATGATATTAAATAACATTCGCTCCCTCTCCTCGGGGTATATTCTGGATAATTCATATCTCACTGTAAACCAAAAGCATTTGCACTAATCTCAGCAAAGACTGACTCAGTGGAAAGTAGGATTTTTGACCAGATAATTAGGGCATGAAAAATAGGGTGGGCTTGAGGCTTCAAATTTTTTCTCCAAATTTTTTGCAACAATCTCTCTGTAAAGGTGAACATGCAGCAAGGAACCTGCTTTAATAATTAACTAAACCCTCCCCTATGTAAAAAGCTATGCTGATACCTAAATTAAACAACCAAAAGTCGCTCTTAGAGCGGCTACTTTGTTACACTGGTATTTGTGATGATAAAATCGCGGTCTATTTCAACACCTTGCCGTGCTCCTCACTGGCAAAGATTTGATGGTGCCTTTTTATAACTGACAATACAAAACACCAGACTGCTCAGTTTTTAGCCATGTTACCATTTGAAAACAGGCTTATGCAACAACATGGTCACCCACATCCTTCTTCTCCCAGTCCTATCACTGTCAGCTGTATCACCCAAATTTAAACCAACTGAGGGGGGAGGAAAATAGAATCTGAAATGTACTGAGTGCTCACATATTTTATTAAATGAGAAGAGAAGACGTGCTATTAAGGACCTCAGCTTGCTGCACAGGGTGAAGGGAAGGCTGGGATGGAGATGACCCTTCCCAGATCCAGGAGGGTCTGTGCTGGAACTCTGCCTGTACATGAACCCACAGGAACAACATGTCTGTGGTTTCATCGCTCAAGCTTTGATGTCTCTGTGCATGGCTTTCTTTCCATTCCATTTAACGTTTTAGTTAAGAAGGCATCCTCCTAGTGTGGGCTATAATCCCTATTATTTCCAGAGATCACCGACAGGAGAATGAACAAGTGAGTGCGTTCATCTGGGTTTCTGTTCCTCCACTTTCCTCCCTCATCAGCAGTAACAACTCTTTCCTCCTTTTCCTACCCCAGAGAAACATAAACACTGTGAACATTGTGAGCAACCCTCACTTACCACCTCTGTTCACTCCAATCCCAAATATATTTCTATGCTTACAGCAAAAATACTTCAAATGCTCTTTCACTGCAGGTCCCCTCCTAGAAGATAAAGTATCTGAACAAGTGTGCACATCCTTGCACAGACCATGTTGTCCAAGCAGGTACATGCATTTGCCATGAGCCTTTGGGGACCTATCCTTTACAGAGCAATTGCATTTTATATGACACTTATACATGTCAGCACTTCACACTTCCTCCCCCCACCCCCCGCATTATTTAGCTCGGGTTGGTAATTCACCATTGCTTTGACATCTGGCACTACAATCAAAGCAGAATCTCACTTACCGAGGCTGCAAGGCAAGCACATCTGTGTTTCCCTACAGCTTTGTCACCTCATCATGTTTCACAGCAGAAAGTTCATTGCTGCCCCCGTGGCAAGGTTCTTCTGCTACTGAGGGGATGGTTTCCCATCAGGATTCCTCTGGCGGCAAAGCCTGTCCAAGAAGTTTGTCTGAGTTCAAGTCCCCACCTACAGGTGCTTCACCCCATTCAGGTGTGCTAACTTAACTTTTTCCTGTGGTTATGCCCTCAAACTTTTTTTAAGTGGATTTGCTTCTGGGAAACTGTAATGTAGCATGTCACAGAAGTTCAACTACTCTTGCCAAGCAAGTAAGAGTTCCTCTTACACTACGCTATAAAATACTAATGAACACACAGTGATGCCTGGACTTTAAAAATAATTACCACCACCACCACCGCCAAAAAGATTTTTTAAAAAACTGGTGTCATTTTATATGTTTTGGATGGAAGAGGGGCTTCTGTTAAATTAGGGTTTATTCCTATGCTTCCTACTCTATAATAAAGTATATTTCTTTCCAGAGCAGAATGTGCATACAGGAACTCATTCTGCCAAGCACAGAATGAATGAGAGGGACATGAGAGGATCTAAAGAGGACTTAGCTCAGCTTTTCCCATTGTGCCCATTCATTAACTGGATTCAGTAGCACCAAGTCACAAGACACAGTTGTCCATCAGCACTTCCACACCTCACCCTGCCCCAGGAGTTCTGTGGTCAATGCCCCCAAACAAGACAAATCCTTCACAGAAGTACAAGAAAGTCAGTGGGGGAATGAGGACACTTGTAAAGCAGTTCTGTATCTGAAAATTGATTTGTTGGGATCTGTCATCTCTTTTGTTGAAAATGAAATAATTATTTCAGCAATAGCTGCTCTATCATACTGTATGAAAAAAAAAACCAACCAAAAAAAAACCAAAAAAACAAAAAAAAGGCAAAAAAACCTTCCATTGAAATTATATCAGAAAAACAAAGCTAGATACATTTTAAATTCCCACCATTACCAGCCTCTCTTGGGATCTAGCTGATTTTATTTCTTTCATCTTCCTCAACCATGCTTTGTATTATTTCAGTCAATTTGATGTTGAGCAGTGTGGTATTCCCACTAAAAGGTAAGAGCAGGCTCTTACATTTGCTATATAATTGTCAATCACCACTGTGTGTTTTTCCTGCTTTTCATATTATCTGCTGTTCATGCTTTGGATTTCTTTCCCTCTCTTTGTTCCCAAATGCTGCAAGTACAAACCAGGTATCTGTAAACTTATTCCTTCATTTACAGAGCAGGCACCAACACATCTCTGAGATCTGTCTGCAAGCATCCAAGGAAAAATCAATTCCAGACAAACTGTATGAATTTCAGCACTATGTAGGAACTGGCAGAGTTTAAATCTCTTAGCTTTGTATGTCTTGAATCAACTCTGCCTTTCTCCTGCATAGACCCAAAGGCACGATAATCTTCCTAATTTTGAGGGAGTTTAATTCAAGTGTGCATCTCTCTAAAGAAATTAAATAAATGTGTTTCTCCCAATTCATACATTTTCTGAGGAAGGGGGAAGATGTGACCGCTTGATTTTGATACTTCTAGTGACCATCTAGTCCCACATTCTCTGAGGGAATCACAATGGAGGAAAGGCTTAATCTTGTTCTCATTCAAGTCAACAAAAAAATTCCCATTGGTTTAAATTAGAGCATGAGTGATCCCAAAATACGAGTCAGAATTGCACAACCCAATTTTCATTGGTCTAGGCTTAAAGAACCTCTCTTAAACCACATACTCACTCAAGCTCCTGTGTGCAAAAATACTGGTTTAACAAATGAGGCCCCAAACCCTGACTCACATATTCCTTAGCTGAATTCCCACTGCAGTACTGTAAATATCACCTAGGGAGTTAAAGATTTGTTCTTTCACCCCTATAGCACCATCACTTTTTTTCCTTCCTTAAGTCTTCCCCTCCAGAAGCCCCTATACTTTGCCCTGTGCCTTTATAGAAATAGCAAAAGCAATAAACTTTCATTTCCCTCTACAAACATTATGAAACTGCTTAATTATTAAAATGTCTGTGTTGTTTCACTGGAGGGAAAAAGTCAAGCTCTGCGTGTTCTCATTGTTTGTTTTCTTCTCAGTTTCCTTGGCATAGGTTTCTTTTTCTTAATATAAGCTTAAGCAAACATTTCTCCAGACTCAGCATTCAGAAAGTTCCTGGTGAATTAAACCAGTTGAGACTCACCAACCTGAATCTTTCAGTGCAGACATGACAAGGGGAGGTGATTTCATTTTATGGTAAGATGTCTGCAGGACATCTGCGTATCTCTGGAAGTGAAAGAATATAGTTGGCCTTTTAAATCCCAAGAGTTACAGTCAAAAACCTTGAATCTGTAGCTGAGCTACAGGCACTGTAGTGCACAAAGCATTTTCTAATCAAGACGTACCTGATTCTGTAACAAACTGTGGTTTCTGAGATCTTTGTGGCTGCCAGGCCCTCGCATGGGGCATTCAGCACAGCAGCAGCTGTGCAGAGAGGCTGCGCAGGCAGGGCTGCCTCCCCTGCCTTGCCACGAGCACTCCTCACAGCAGCGATGCAGAACATAGCTCCTCTCTGGAGAAGCAGCCTCCTGTCAAAGAGCTCAGGCTCTGCCTCTTGCCCCAAATCACTCCTGCCCATGCTGGGAGCTGCCTGCAGGAGCTGAGGCAGGAGAGAGCTCTCACTTCTCTCTCTTGATGAAAATTGTCATCACTAATGTTTAAGCTCCCTTTCTCTTTGGCTTTTCAAGGCCCCTCAGGCTCTGCCCCAGCAGATGGGCAGCACAAACGTGGTGATTCCAGCATATCTGCAGCCAGCATATGCAGGGGATTTGAGTGTGCTTCAGGGCTCCAGTCCAAGTATCAGCCAGCCTAGGAGGGGTTCCAGCCACAAATGAGTTCAGGACAAATGGCCAAAGTCTTTTTTCAGCCTGGAGAAAGTTGGCTTTGTGAAACATGCCCGGTGAAACCTGGACATATGGTAGCTTTAGCTGCAGAGGACTTCATGTGCATAATCCGCCTTCCCGCACTTCTGTCAGTGACAGCTGGGAGGTCACTATAATTATCCTGAATTTGGATGCCGAGTGGCACTGAGCACTTGTCTGTTTGGGGGAAGAGAGAAAATCTGTTTGCAAACGGCTTGTAGCTTAATGTCTTCACAGACAGTGTCTGCCCCTTCTCGCTTATAAGGACTGTGCTCTGGGAGATCAGGCAGAGGATTAATGAAGTGGACACTCGAGGTTTTGTTAAAGCTGAGTCAGTAAACCCGATTAGTCGTCGGGATGTCCAGGCAGGATTAATTTGGGATTGGAAATAGGCTGGTAAAGAAAAGCTGGGTGTGTTTCTCCTCCTCCTCTGTCAGTGCTGTGAGAAGGTTTTGTGCGTGTGGGATGTAGTGTGATCAAGTGGCTCATCCATGAGGGAGATTCTCAGCGCTAAGTGGAATGAGATACATTACTCTCTAAGCTGCAAGGAAAAACAGAAGGGAGGTCACTTTGCTCTCTCTTTGCAATGTTTACCTGCTATTTTATCAGAACTGCAGAACCCATCTCTATTAAAAAATTATCTGTACTCTATCTTGGAATCTTGATGAAACTGGGGAATTTTTAATTAGAGAGAGAGACACTTAAGGGGTTATACAGTTTCTCAAATATTTTCATGACACCTAAGTCCAGTTCAGTTATTTATCAACTAACACCCAAAAGGTACTAAAAGAAGCCCAGAAGGATTGGAATTTAAGGCCAAGAAGAAAGGAGAGTTGTCCTGATCCTACATACTAGAGACAGAGCACATCATCCTGTGTGCATTATTCAGGTTATAGCAATGCAAACTTTTCAAGATCAAGAATCTTTTGAGATGGTGGCAATCAGAGTGGGATGTGCACAGTGCACGCTTCCAAGTGTGCTCCTTGAAACCACATTTTTGTGTCAGTCTTTCCCTTGGAGGGCAGTAGGCTGGAGGACCTAAGGGGACAGACGCAACAGGTCAGAAGGCACCGTGGTGTTTCACAAGCAGCTCCCAGCGTGGCAGTTTGTAGAAGGACCTCCTGTAACCAGGACTTTCTCCAAATAACAATTAGACTTTCCAGGAAAGTACATACGAAAGCATGATGTGGTGCCCTCTGTGAGAGAACACAGCACTCCCTGCTTCAGAATTTGTCCTTAAAATGTACAGTCCCTTCAAACAAAGAGACCTGGGGCTTCATACTTGTCTTTAACTCTGCTCCTACTCATATTTACTGAATGTCCTTCAAAGTGGATAATGTTACCTGCTCTCAGCTCTGCAGCCTTACTGTGCAAGCAAGGAACTGTAACATGGAGCAGCAGGATGGCATAAAGGAGGAGAGGTTTTAATTTTTGACTTGTTCATGACCCATACAGATACTTTAAATAATTTGTATAATTGTGTTTAGATAGAACGTGTTGATGTTTTGCTCTCTTAAACCCAGAGGGCATTTTTAGGGTGTCTGATACACTATTTCAATGTTTTCAATACCAGTTCTTGAATGAACTCTCTGATCATAGAATCATAGAATGGTTTGCGTTGTAAGAGACCTAAAAGATCATCTGTTTCCAGCCCCTCCACCTTCTACTAGACCAGGTTGCTCAGAGGCCCATCCAATCTGGCCTTGAACACTTCTAAGGGTGGGGTATCCCTAGCTTCTCTGGGCAACCTGTTCCAGTGCCTCACCACCCTCACAGTGAAGAATTTCTTCCTTATATCTAATCTAAACCTGCGTTCTTTTGGTTTCCAGTCATCATCCCAGAGTAAAGATAATGACTCCCAGAGTACTGTGCAAAATCAGCAGCATTCCCTACAAACCATCTACCATCATCTGTCAAATAGCAGTATTTTCCATAAAACCTGAAGGGGTACAGAACTGTAAAGAACAGATTTATAGTGAACTGTCATTCTTACTTGGGAGAAGAAGAGCCTTTCTGGGTTAGCACAAAGCTTTAGAAAACAGAGGCCTGAAACACAGCTCTCTGCTCTGATGTCTTCCTGCAACAGCCCCTGGAGGAAAGTATCATTTATGAAGCATTGAGCTTGCAAGTTAAATGAGCCATGTTGTGTGATCTCTGCATTCAAGAATGGACTCACTTCTTAGACGATACGTGTGATGCCGCAGGCTGCTCTTAGAGAAGCAAATGACACTCCTGGACCAAGATGATTCAGTGTTTCTGCTTTCCAGGTCTTGCTATTATGCAGATATTAAAGGACGGAAGAGGCACAGGATACAACGTTTATTGTGCACTGCAGTGAAGCTCTTCCCAGTCACACAGACAAATTTGAAGCTAAATTCAAATGAAAAGCAATTCCTTTCAGTGAAGATAAATTAAAGTTTGCAAAAGATAACATTTTCCGGAGAATGCAGCTGAGACAAATGATTTCCTCACCATCTTTGGAAGGAGAAGGTCACTTGGGAAGAGGTGAATGAAAATTAGTCAAGAGTTCCTGTCCAATAGCCCTTCACAGGGAACTGGATCAGATTCAGCTTTGGTGGATGAAAAATAGCAAGAGATGGGTGTTCTGTCAGCTGCCCTTTCTCCCTCCCTGCCATCAGGGGATTCTCTGGTACCAAGCTTAAGCCTTTCTCCTGAGAATAATTATCAGGTAGAAAACCCTAAGGACTCCTCCAAATACCTTAACCCTCTCAGTGCATAAGGTGCTGTCACTGGGGTCGCCAAGATGAAACCAGCCCTGGAGAACTGACAGGGGTAAGCCCATGCTGCTTTCTGCCAGCTTGTGCTCCACCCTGCTCTCTCATCACATGCACCAATCTATGGCCACGCCAAAGCAGACAAATGCCTCTCACTCACAGCTGGGAAGTGCAGGGACACCTTTTCCTCTTGTCTGGACCATAAAGTACCAGGAAATGTGTCAAGAATGACCTGATCTGCTGGTTCTTTTTCCAGCAGTGCCATATGAAACCCTCCAAGAGGTGGAAGGTGAGAACGACATCTTGCAGCTGTTGCCTGGTTTTGGAAGAGTGGTGCCCAGGGCTGGCTGGCAGATGATGGAAATGGGCATGCAAATGGTACAGAGGTCAGCAGGTGCTGCAGGGAAGGGGCTGCTTGTGCAGGGGACAGGTAAAATCGTAATGGCCCAGGGGTCGGTTGGAAAAGTGAGGTGGCCAAGTGTGCTTTAAGGGTGAGTGAAGTGGGAGAACTTTTTTAATCATCATAAGGCATTTCCCCTTGAACAGAAATTTCTCATTAAGAAGAGGAAATGGAGATGGAATTCAGGATGAGTTTTGAAACCATTCTTATCCATAATAATGCAACAATAACCAATAATCCTATTTCTTGTTGTGCTTTCCCCCTGTGGTGATCTTACTTGGCACATCAACTTTTTGGAGCCTTGCATCTAGTGTTATCTAAATCATGTTTAGGGCTCTGAACACATTTGGTTGTTGCATGAAGTCCTCAGCTACTTTAAACCAGTATTAATTCAGGACCAGCATGAGGAAGAAATGAAGACACTCTGTTTTTCAAAAGGAAAAATCTCTAAGCAGATCACTCTTCTGCTTAGAAAAAGAGAGTAAACCCCAGGTTGAACCCCCGAAGAGCACATGCAGCCCTAGTGACCTCCTTGAAAAGATTGTGAATTGAGACTCAGCTGTGTGTTGTTTATCCAGAAGTGATTATGTCAACAAAAACTTATTTTTCTCTGCTGCTTTTCTGGAGATCTCTTAAAATTACCTTGGTTTGAGATAGCATTTGATGGCATCTAACACCTGAACAACCCTGACTGGTACCTCAGATTACAAGAGATTAGACAGGGTGGGAAACCGGAAGTTTTGCTTCATTTCCTTTAGAGCATTTATTCTTTTTATGCTTGATCCAGAGCCGACTGGAGTCCAAATGAAAGTTTCCATTTCTTTAGGTTTTAGTTCAATACCTTTGCCAATAGCCATTTAGTCAGCGCCTGACTACTAGCATATGTCATCAAAACAAATCTGACCATGAGATGCTAAACAGTATTTTTGGACAGCAGAGTCTCAGCACAGACTTTCACGCTGGAGAAAGAAGCTCTCTAGGTCACTCCCAAGGTACTTTGGCAGGATAAAGAGCAGGAGCATGAGTGCTCAAATGGTGTTGTCCATCTGGCACAATTTGGTCAGACAGATTGATTCTTCAACGACTTGAATGCAGCAAACTTTCCCTTAACAAACCCTGATTCCTTGCCTGGACCTACAGTAACTTGGGAATGCAGATTGTTAGAGCTTCAACATGTAGTCTCTGAAAAACAGAAACCTGCAGGCAGGTTTTGTTACAGCCATTTAAATGCATTAACTCCTATACAAAGTTAGGAGTGGTTACTTTATTTCTTTCCCCCTGCCCTGTTTTCATGCGTATTATCTTACTTCCTGCAACCCCAGTGGAATAGAAATCAAGCATCTCCTCATTAAAATTCAGAGCTAACAATTCTGGCATCCTCTTGTGCAATAAGCAGCTTTATTTCAGATTGCACATAGCCTACATTTTGCACCACAGACAGCTTTACAGCGTAAAGCAAGATACATAGCGGCCAAATAAAAGATGAAAGGAGCAGGCTGAACCTTCCAAGCAGTGGGGGTTTTTGGCTAGAGTCTGCTAGGACTTCATTGTCCTTGTGGTCATTAACAGAACATGGGTTTTAGCTTTAGAGATTTATTAGACTTTCCCCAACACTAACAACAGTATACACACAACTGAGATCTTAATTTCTTGTGTAAAATTACTAACTAGCACTGTTCACATCTTTAGAAATGGTCCTTACTGTTTATAAATTTGCAGGTTAGAAAGGAAACAAGACTCAGATGGCCTGGATCATGAGATGAATCAAATAACCGAGAGGAGATTTAAGGGGGAGAGAGAAGTTGCTAGTGAATTAAGTCTGTTTGGGAAGAAAGGGTGGTTTTGTTTGTTTTTTAATACTGTTTTTTTATTTTTTCCCCCCCAGTGTTGCTGGTTGTTGTGCAAATGAAGCTTTTTACACTGTTCCTGACTTATTACATTACTGAGGACAGGTTGGAGGACAATGAGGTTTGTTAATTTCTTTCATCTTTTAAATTCTTTTGCCTGCATTATGATTTCTGTCTGTATGTGTGTTTCCATGTAAATTGTTCATTCCAGTTCTTCCTTTGCATGAGGCAAAAACAAGTACCTGAATGGTCTCCAAGAATACTCAGGAACAGTCTTTCTGTCCTGTAACTCTTCAGTGGATGGAATGGTGACATCTCTGTGCAGAAAATCATGGTATCTGAGGGATCTGTAAACTACAGTCAGCTCCTGCTGGTTACAGTGCTGTTTTGAAAGTTCTCCTAAGCTGAAATCTGTTAACTTTGCATGAGGAAATCATGTGACACAAATAGATACACTTTTTAAATTTTTTTTCTGTTTTTGAGCTGTGGACACCATGACTCCTTCTCACCTGGTTCTTACATGTTGTCCTTCATCTGTGCAGTTGCTCTCTGAAAACTACTTTGGCTATCTGTAGCACTTGATATGGCTGCTCCTGACTTTTGTTCTTAGCACTAAATTATCTGTGACAAGCTATCCAGTAAGTAGTTGCCATAATATATGTTAAGTTTTCCTTTGTTTTTATGGGTAATGTGGACTGCTCCTTCAAATGCAGCTTCCAGCTTTTTGATTGACTCTCCAGTTTGTGGGGTCCCATGTGATTCTCCAGATGCAATTGTGAGATCAGTCTCTGTTATCAGCTCCAGATTAGCAGGAGATTGGTTTGCATTCATCAGAAGTATTCTTGGCATTTAACGACTTCTGTTTCAGAATGTGGATTATCAGTTATCCCTGTGTCTTCCCTTGTGACTTGTGACATACAAATGTAAATTTCGGTGCTAACAGCCTTTTGCAGGTGTGGTCTAACAATCACAGGTCTCTGCCTTGCATATTTTTTGTCACAGAGTTTCATACTTGTTTATGTGCACCTAGGATTTTATCCTCACCGTAGTCCACAGACCTTCTCAGTCCCTTGTTTTTATTTTAACGTGGAGAGTACCTTCAGTTGGAGAAAAACAATGGTTTCTACTTTGGATTTGATTAACAAGTTGTGAGGAGGCTTGAAGAGGATGTAACAACACTGATGCAAACAATAGACTCTCTGAAACAAAACTGATTTCTGCAAACCAATGTGCGTTCTCTTTCATAGGATTCTGGTTGGGTTGAAGTTTGTCTCTGGGTTTTCATGGTTGTTTCTCTGCATGTAGAGTTATTTGTAGGATGTGAAAAAATCCATAAGGGTTATTGTTTATACTATGAACATGCTTTATCACTTTATATGACAATGGACCTGTGGTCCTTTACTTTTCAGTACTGACATCTGGAATATAATTTCAGTTTTACACAACTCTTGGAAGATACCATAAAAATTTGTTCTGGTATGACTGTAGGTGGCAACTACATCAGCTGTGTGGGTCTTTAATGCTTATTTTAAAAAGTACTCACAACATTTTTCTTTAGAACTTCACAGAGCTTCACCTTCACAGACTGGGGTGCTTATGCTTCAAGCCGGCTATAGGGAATTGTATGTAGCCCAAACTTCATTAGGCATCACTAGCAACATATAATTGGAGTGGCAATAGATGTATAAATGAACTTGATATTATGCTATCCAGATTTCATTTGAGCAACTATCCTGAAAAAGCTATTGTCCTGGAAAGCTAGTACTTGATTAAAGAGATGCTCATAAACCATGTAAACAAACCCGTCTCTTTCAAACAAAACTTACTGCTTAAACGGGAATGAGTCTCTCTGGGTGATACTGCTTTCTTTAGACTTTTCAGCTGAGAGGGGTTCTCCTCAAAATTTAATTCATTTGCAAGCACACATGAATTGATTCAGTCATATATAATGCTGCAAGATGTGCAGTCTCAGATCTGTGCAGTCTGAAGAACAGCTCAAAAAAGTTTCTTAAAGTTTTGGAAGATCCTTAAGTGACTTATGCAATAGAAACACGGGTTGTTCAGTGGCCGAACATGTTTTCCCAAGAAGAGAGTGTAGGATCAGTCCCCTTCCCTCCTACACACAGTCATACCACAGTGCCAAAGCAGACAGATTTCACCTGGTTTGGCAGNACTTGATCAGCTCCCACTCAGAAGCTGTTATTTTTCTCCTGTTAAACATGCTGTCCAAGAAAAAAGCTGTGTGTTACAGCTATACATGATCCTAACTTCTCATGATGACCTTTTCTTAAGTATTTTTAAGTAAGATCTCTGACTGAGAAAAAAACTAGATGCCACTTTGAGAGTGGGGAAAAAACTGTAGCCAGGTAGATTTTATCTTTGAATTAGAAACTCAGCAGGTTGGGCGTGAGTCTCCAGCTCCCCAGCAAAGCACTGGGCAAAGTGGCAGTCAGTAGTGTAACATAAAGAAAATGCCAGCTTTCCAGTGGCAAAGAAAATTATTCCTGCATTAACAGAATGTGTCTTTTGTTACTATTATCAGCATGAGTCTCCTTTTCCTAGACTCTAAAGATGCGGATCTGAGCTTTGGTAATAACAGTGAATAAGGCAAGTCTTAAACAGATTGAATTAACAGGAATCCAATGTTCCAAATAGATCTCACTTTAACATTCATCTTGCATTTTCTCGTAATTTAATTCTGTTATTTCTATTGATAGCTCTTCCCTAGAACTGGGATGTCTTTTCAACTGACTTGAGGCAGAGGAGAATCTCTGGTCTGTTGCTACAGCAATATGTACTGTTTTTTAGAATAGCATGTGTTCTGTTTGTAGCTTCCATAGCTTTTAATCAGACAGGAAAAATTTTCCTTATCTGCAGTGATAAGGACCTCCTTGGAAGTTCACAGCATTTGTGAAGTACTCCCACCATGGTGGCTCAGTGACCACCTAGGCTGATTGACTCAGTGAAATGGCCCTAATTTCTACTTGCTGTCAAATATCATTACCTTTGCAGTAACTTTAAATATTCCCAAGGTTAGACAGTATGATTAAATCTGTTAAATATTATAACATTGCCTCTAAGAATTGGCATCCTCCCCTTCCCAAGACACACTTCTTCCAATTCTGAAGGGAAATGGTGCTAATTAGCTGTATTATGAAGACGTGACATCTTAATTCACTATAGCTACCTTCCTTTTAGGAGAGCTAGCTAATTGCAGGACCAGAACCCTTAAAAATGAAGGCTATATTAGTTATAGACAGTGAACAATCATCCTGGTTAACAGCTTGGATTATTAGTTATAGTTAACATGTGCACTGCCAAGAAATCCCAGGCTAGACAATGAACTTATGTTTGTGAGTTTTGATTTCACCAAATGACATCACAATGGTGTCTGTAATATAACTAGACAATGTAATACAACTAATGCAATGTAAAATGCAAGGTAGTATAGGTTCTGTCTGCACACTGTGGAGAGACCTGAAGCAGTTTTAAATAGCAGTACACTCCTTGCAGAACCACGGACTTCAGCATGAATTGATTTGACCAGAATCTGCAAGTGGTTTTGCTTCTCAGCTCTCTGCTGCAGGTATCCAGATTTTCCACTAGCACGCATGTTCACCTGGATATCACAGAATCACCAAGGTTGGAAGAGATCTTCAAGATCATCTATGTAGCACCACCATAGTCACCACTAAACCATATCCCCGAAGTGGATGTGTGTCTATTAGCCTCATCAGAGATTGCAGAGCACGTTCAGATCAAGGATTCTTTGATGATTATACTCAAAGGAGTCCTGCGTGGGGGAAGGACTTTTTCTTTACTTCACAGGGTGCTCATTCTTTATCAGCTTCTGGTGCATCCAGATAGAGCTGAGGGAGGTTGTACAATTAGCCCCCAGATCTGAAAATGCAGTAGCAAAGAGATAAAAACCTGCGTGTCTTCCTTCTTCCATGTCTGCTGCCACAAAGAGCCTGTCTGAGGTTTAGGCAGGTCTGGATCAGCACATCAATACTTCAAAGACTCTGGAAAGAGAAGTCAGTCCCGCAGAGTTGTGCAGCCATCCAAATAACTTGCAGCCTCTTTGCCACGTTCTAAAACACTAGTTTTTCATCCCTGACCAGTTCCAAGCTGTGATACATTAGGAAGAAAATATCATTCCAGCTCCTCTAAAGACTCTGTGCTTTATTGTAATCTATATACCTGCCAATGCCAGTAACAAAATTAGTCATCTTTTTAATCCTTCTTGGATACCGGGGCTTGAAGGTTTGATTTGAGACCAGAGATAGAATTCCCTCTTCTCTTCCCGTGGCTGTGTTTCTGAATGCTTATCCTTTATTATGCTAGTTTACATCACCCATCTTGAGAGGAAACAAAGGTTTGTATCTATCTTTAAGAACATGCACACACTCCAAGAATAAGAAAAATAGTTGTGAATAGTTCATCTTTTCAACAGAAGAGGTTTAACAAGGAGACAGGAACCTTTTTGTCCCCACTNCTGCTTCTTACACATGGCTTTGATTATCAGCATAAGAATGCCATTTCAGCCAAACCTTTCTCAGTAAACCCAATACACAAAGGAAAACTCGGTTTCTAACCTATGCCAACTAAACCCATAGTAAAATCCTGGCATTCAGGCAAAAATTGCAGTTTTATTCCCCATCAGCTGGTGAGTGTGAATGTTCCATCTAGGATGAGACTATAAGAGGAGCAGTGGGAATAGGACATGCAAGGATGTATTATCAATATTGGCTGATACCTTCCTTTTCCAGCAACAGAAATTGCTGGGATCTGAAGAGCTGCACCTTCATGCTTTTGCTCAATGCTGTGTACACTTCAATCCCACTGTCACTGTGCCATTTGCTGCAATTTGGAGATGGGCAACTTGCTCAGAATGACAGGCTGGAAAGCCCACTTTGCCACAAGCTTTTTCCCCTTCTGTGCAGTAAGATGACCATTTAAGTACGAACAGGCTCAACCTTTTGGCACCTGTCAAGAACGTTAAAAGTCACTTAATACAGCATTTTCAATGCATCTCCTGCTGCCTTCTGCTGAGTTGGAAGCACTTCCAGCACAGGCCAGTGTCAATCACCTTAGTACAGCTATGTTCTAGGCACATGTTTTGCTTCAGAGCACTGGACTGCTTCTGCACGTTCATTACTGAAACACTATCCTCAGCAATATTGAAAAGTGAGCCGCACCAAACAGAAGGCTGACAAGTCATACCCTTACTTAAAAACAAGATGTTCCCCACATGAGCCAACACATCTCACTCCAGGATCTTATTGCCCTCAAACATTTCCTCTGTTCTTCATCAGACTTCTCTGTCCTCATGTCTTGTAAAACCCCCTAATGTGCACACTCCAGTTCCCTGGTTTTCGTAACTGCTTCCATAGGTAACTGGCAGATGATCTGTGTCCTGCAGACTTGGAAATCTCTCTCCTCCCGCTATCAATGCAACTCTACAGACATACACTCACACAGTGTATTTTCCTAATCCCAGACTCCTGCAATGTCTCTTTCATCTGACACCTGACATGCAGTGTTGCATAAATTTGTGCCAAAATTACAAGGTTCTTACTACCTTCCATTAAAGCTCACGTCTAGAGGATGGATAATGGAAAAACTTGCATAAAAGGGCAGATAAATCAGATAAATCAGACTCCACAGAGGAAGATGATGTCAAGGGGAGACGTGTATATGTCTTAGACTGGTGGACACTCACTGACTGACCACATTCACATTTCCACTTTGGAAATCACATGAGCAAAATAGACTGCAAGACCACACAAATCATTAAGCAAAATCAATGATTTTCAGTTCCATGTTTAAATGTCAACCTTTTTCCTACTGTAGCAACAAGGCTCCATACATACAGATTGCAAGTTAGAGAGGCAGATGATGGTAGGCACCTGTGTCTTATTGTAAAATATGCGAGAGAGCTGGAACATATTCCTGAATGAGTAAGGCAGAGCGCATCCTATAGCACCACCTAGCAGGCTAATTTGAAAGTGGACCATGTCCCTGGATCCCTGACTACAACGGCTTTGTGCATCAGAAACAGGGGGCACTTCAGTCTTCTTTCACCTTCCTTGGTGGAACAGCTGCTTCTTGAAACCAGAATCGTCCCAACGTGGTGATTAGTTAAGCTGGGGTCTCTGTTTTTCCCAATCATATTTATTATAAATTTCTTAAGAGAAACCACAGTAAAAAATACAATGCCAGACTTTCGAGATTTAATGTAAGAAACCCTTGTTTTCTAGATCTCTCCAGCTGGTGCAGAAGGCAGAAGCACCTCTCAGAAAGCCAGACTTCACAAACCCACCCAACCCTCTCTCCTATTCACCAGGATGTTAAGTCTTAGTGACTCTAGGGCTTTTAAAATCCCTCATCACACTGTATGTTTCAGGTAGTGAGGAGTCTGTTGTCCATCATCACCTACAAACACTTTTTCTTTGTACGTCTGCATGAAGTATGAATATCAATGCCAACGTACAAATTGTAAGTTTTGGCAGATGATGAAGCTCCATGCTGAGGCTGCAGACTGAAGACTAACAGCTCTCTGCTGACATAAAGAGGGAGGTGAAGCTTTCTCTTTTTTTTCTTCTTTTTTTTTTTTTTCCTGGCTGCCTCATACCTTGTTAAAGCCTTGGCACTCCTCAGAGTTTTCAATGCTCCCATTCATCTTGATAACCTAGCAGAAAATGATGTCTTTTTGTCTGTTACTATGTTTTCTGCTAATAGTGAGGTAAACACATGAGGAGGTCTGATGGATTACAGAGCTGGCAAAAAGTAAGTGGCTCAAAGGGAGAAAGGTTAAAAAGGTGGGATCTTTCCCCGACTTCTCCTTTTGGGTGGCAGCAAACTGTTCATCTGCCTTGCCATACTGCATAAAACCATAACCTAAGGGTAAAACTGTGCCCTGTCATGAAGGAGTGTATTTTCTTAGCAATTAGCAGCCCGTTTATTGGAAGTTAAAACCAAGGTTGTCATTACCAGCTTCTGTTCAGAACAGGCTATGCCTATCAAGGCCTGTTTAGCACTAGCATTTCTAAAAATCAGAGCATCTAGTAGGGAAAAATATAGGATAAATTATCTTCGTTAGGATACTTTCATGAGTGTCCTAAAAACCCCCATGAATTTGAATGAGAACTCCTAAGTAGTCAATTTACAATCTTAATCCTTTCATGTGAAGTCAAATGGCACACTAAAATGTCTGGGAACTAAACCTTTACTGGTAAGAAATGCTTCAGTCAGGGGCTGCTACAAAGAAAGCAAGATCTGCCAAAATTTATCATCAGTAGAAAATTACAACGGCTTGCTTTTATTTCTATTCTGTTGCCTCTCAACCCACTACCCAGCATAATTTCCATTTGGATAGTGAAAAATGATTACCCTATGACTGCCTGGTGTGAAAGGACACTTTAAACAATCATCCAACATCAGTGCAAACTTTTCCTATAAATGAAACAAATCCAACCTTTTACTATCCCCTACCTAAGTAAAATCCTAACCCGCCCAAAAGCTATTCTGTGTTCTTGTTTTGCAAGGACTGCACATCCCAGGGGCAAGGCTGGACTTCCCAGAGCTCTGCCCTCGGATGCTTCCAAAGGCTGCTGCTCTGCCACCCATCTCCTCTGCACTTCACATATTTCCAGCGCTCTCTGAGGGGCCAGTTTGTGGAACAAATCCACACGGGCTTACTGAGAAACTACACCGGCCATCTGCTTTGAGCAAACAGTAACTGTAAAGCAAATAAAAAGTCCCTGCATGTGCTATTCTCCCATTAGGAATGACAGAGAAGACAAATCCTACATGACGGAGGCCAGCTCTGCCACTTGCTGCCTTCCCGGCAAGCACTCCTGCCCTGCAGTAGAGAGGGCTGTGTTAATAATACAGATGTAAAGTATTTTGCAGGAAGAACACTAGGAATTACAGCACCGAATACAAACGCAGAGAATTAATTTATGACGCGTGGAGAGAGAGCGGCAGTCCCCGCCTCAGGCTGCGGCTCCCCTTTGCGGAGGGTGAGTGTCTCTTGCTCTTCGCCTGCACGGGCAGCGGCTCGGATCTTCCCCTCGGGACCTTCCTGGAGCCATTTACTCGGGGCCGCAGCTCAAGCCGTGCCACTACCGCAGCGCCGGGGCCGCGCTGAGNGTGGTTCCCTCAGCGGGGCCCCGGGGTTGTCGATTTCTGCCGCCCTCCTCTTCTGTATTTTTATTTTTGTGACAGCCCGAGCCCTGGGGGCGCGTGCGGCCCGCGCGCCGTTTCCTGATTGATCGTGCTTTAAGCTGGGCTTTCCCCTCGACTACGTGCGATTATAAAGCAATAAATTCCGTAATACACATGTGTGATGGCCAAACCTGCCTAGATATCCCCCAT
Organism: Dryoscopus gambensis; assembly: GCA_013389985.1. Classification (NCBI taxonomy): domain Eukaryota; kingdom Metazoa; phylum Chordata; class Aves; order Passeriformes; family Malaconotidae; genus Dryoscopus; species Dryoscopus gambensis. The sequence goes on from WEIT01031330.1 coordinate 152,219, forward strand.
CTAAGCTTCAGCTGTTAACAGTTTTCTTTAACAGTTCAGTGAGATTGAAGTGCCGACACCACAGAGAAAGTGCTTAGCATTTGGGGGAGGCCGCCGTGTAAATGTGGTGGTGGCTTCGTGGTTACTAAACAATTAAATTTGCAGGATATGGACCATATAAATTGCCCTGTAGTTTCCGGTTGCTTTCCTCATACATAAATTGCACAAAGCTTATGAAGAGAAATAAAGATGCCATACACAGTGAGGGCTGCGGTGGGATGTCTGCAGGAGCTGAGCATCTGCGCTGACCCTTAGGGAAAGTTTGAAAGCGTAAATGCTAAAATGTATCGAGGGCAGTTTCCCTTTTATTTTCCTGAGTATTGACTATTGTGAGAAAACAAATACTCTGTGGTATTTCCTGCTTACTCTTGCATCAGATGTGCAAGATCACGTTTGATCATGCAAGAAAGGAGAATGGAGTTTTCATTTGGTAATGGAATAAAGGAAAGTAGAGTTTTCAGTGTGGTCTGTCCTTCCCCACACAGGTGTGGATGTAAGCGTTAGAGGGACTTTTCTCCTTGCAGCATTTCTCCTTGCATTTCTAATCTTAAAAAGATGTTAGCCAGCTCCAATGAGAGGGCATTCTCTAACAGGAGAAACCTGTTAAGTCCCTGCCTCAGCTTCACATGAGGAATCAAGTGATAGGCTCCCTACAATCATCCCTTTAGAAGTGCTGCCCCCCCTCACTGTAAATGACATGACCTTTTCAGTCAGATCTAGACTACCAGATTTGCTGAGAGATCATAAACTTCAATCTGGTCATTTGAGTTTAGTATTACCATTTTCTGGTTTTTGGCTCTATTATCAAGGAGATTTTCTCCTGAAACTGCGTTTTATCCAAGCTCTTGGCTCTTTACCATGTTTTTCATAAGTAATATTGTCAAACAACTCACCACCTCTGTCTTCAGTAGTGTAAGAATACTAACATTTATTACACTAAGAAATACATATTAAATTACTGTATGCTTACATACATCATTGTTTTTATGAAGCACTCAGCGTGTATTCAGTGCAGCATGAACATTAAACAAGATTATTCTTCCCCTGGTGAATTTATCGTCTGAAAGGTCTTCACAGGAAGGAGTAGTAATAACGTATCATTAAAACACCACCTTTAAATTAATCCCTTTTTGTTTCCCTGCGGTTAACACTCACTTGCTGTTGAGCAGGACTGGTGTATCCTGGCCTGTCATGTAGTGCTGTTTGATGATGTTACAGACCCCAGTTGTCCAGTCTACCCTCTGTGAGAAGTTCTTGTTCAGCACATGTGGAAGGAGAGAGCATATGTCCCTGCTTCAGCTGCTGCCATACAAAGCCCAGCAGCATAGCTGAGACCCACCTTTGATGGTACTCCACACTGAGACTTTGGTTGTTGTATTGAAGCACAGTTTCCTTCTGCCACCTCAGCTTCCTGTGAGGACAGCTGGAAACGCTCATGTCTTTAACAGCTGCAGCAAGATTCTGTGAAGCTCGTGTGTTAAAGCCCTGAGAGAAGAGATGCTGCAAATGGAAAGAGGGGCATCCAGTTTTCCCTGATCTCTGTTGGATTTAGGTGCCTAATTCACTTTTATATCTTCATAGTAGCATCATTCTAGGGGGGAATTCTGTAGCCAATGGAATTTTTTTTAATAAGAGATTGGAGCTTTCCTGGGCAGAGCACATAATATGGCTTGGATCATAAAAAGAGCTGATGCTTCCCAAGGGAAAAGGGACTCTTGAACTGAAGGAGTTAGCAGGTTTGAAAGTTTTTAAGTTTATTTGCTTATTTAAAGAGTCACAACATAGTCATGGGCCCTGAAACAATTTCTGTTCCAGTTTCTGCTCCAGCTTGAACATAGTTTTTGTCAGAGAAATTATTTCAGACACAAATTTTCAAAAGTAGCTACTGAAAGCATGCTGCTTTCTGAAAATAGCTTTTTGCTGAGTAAGTAGAACCACTGCCTGGAATTTGAATCTGGAAGAAAGAAAAAAAAAAACCAACCTAGAAAATACACACTCTGGGGTTTTTTGTTAGTTTTTGGTTGGTTGGTATTTTTGTTCTTTGTGGTTTTATTTAATAGTGAGCTTGACTGTCCAGTAGAACAAACTCCTAAAGGAAAATTCTGCCTCCTGAAATTTTTCCAATCAAAATGTGATCCTGTTTTGAAAGTAGATCCTAGTTTGTAGTCAAACTCAAGTTATTTAATGTAGTACTCAGGTTACAGATAAAAATTTTTGCAGCTGTATTGTAGAGGAGGTTGGCATAGACTGATCTAATTATGGCTCTTTCTGACCTCTATAGACTGTATAGTGGAAGGCAAGAGTAGGATTGTTCTAGCAAGGACTAGACAGGTCTGTTGGGTAAATACAGGGTGTCTATTGATTGCTGGGGGAGGAGGAACTGTGGTGGCTTTAGTATTGTCTTTATTGTGGTAAATTGATTTACTGGAGGAAAGGGAGAAGTTAATTCTTCATATCAATCATCCCATGTTGCAAGGCCCAAAAATTATTGCGTATCTCTTCCTCTGTAAAGATGTTTTGTGTTTTGTTAATGTAAAAGAATATTTCTTGGGTCACTGTGCTCTGCTTCTCATGTTTTTTGCTTTGGCTGTTGGGGTTTTTTTTAGTGCTAGAGAGAGGACAAACCTATCTATTCGCACTTTAATCCCTGATTTTGTGTTATGAACAGGTTAGGATTTGACTATGGCAGTGCAGTTCCTGCGGAAGGCATCTGCGTGGTTAAAGAAGCACAAGATCACTGTGTTGGCCGTTTCTTGCGTGGGACTGCTTGGCACTAACCTTTCCTATCACGTGTTTCCTGAGCAGACGTTCAAACTGTTGCACGAGTGCTGGTCAGAGGGGCAGCCAGCTGAGCTTTCAGAGGAGCTCTGTGGTGTGTTTCAGGATGTCCTTCAAGATACTGGTGTGAAGTCGGCTGAGTCCTACAGAGCCTTTGCAGCTTCTAGCTTCCACCCTGTGAGCGCTGGAATTCCCTGGCTGCCTGCAGGATCTTTGGTGGGCATCCCTCCTAACTTTGATAGCACAGCTGAGGATAAAAAAGGAATAGTCAACCATGTTGTTGTAATAAATGGTAAGGAAGTAGACTGGGAGAGCAGTGAAGGCGTGGCTTTGAAGGAAGCTCTCACATTTTCACTTAAAGCTCAGAAGTTTGCCATTGCCAGAGAAGTTATGTATTTGCAGAATGGCAGCCCCTTAGCAAGTGCAGTTGTGGCTCCGACTTGCTTGGCTGGGACGTTTGTCTGTGGGGAAGCTCTAAAGCTGCTTCTGGGGTTATCCAGGGGCCCCGTGATCCTCCGCGGCCTCTGTAACCTCGTCACTGCCATGGGAGGACTGCTCTGCTACTGCGTCTCTTCCGACGCTGTCACCTATCACCTGGACTGCAGGGCTGACAGGAAGGCAGCCGTGCTTTCTGAGGACTACGCCAGAGGTGGCCTTGAATTTTATGATAAAATCTTGTCCCGCAACAGGATTTTTCGTGGTCTGATGGGCAAACAAGGGATGAAAATGTATGCCCCGAGTGGTAACCTTTTCCCAAGGCACTGGTTCAGAATAAAGTATACCCCATACACTTACCGGAGAACTTTGATTGTTAATATTTTAAGAGAGCTCCAGGCATCAGATGGGAGTGCTTGAATTTAAACTTGTGAATTATGTATTTTGGAACACTGCTGTGCTGCTTTTTTTTTTCCCTTCTGTATCTTCATAAGAATTTTGGGGTTTATTTTTGCATATAGTTCAGGAGGAGTTATTGCACGTTCCCTGAATAAAGAATTCTCTCTTAAAATATTAAAGACTTGCTTCCAAAGTGCTCAGTTCTGTGTGCATCTCAAATCACAAGACTGCTGAGGAGGGAAACTTTTCAGACATTGATCTGGAAGTTCTGCTGCGCTGCTTTGCCTTCCTGCCATTTCAGCCTGGCAAACTGAGAGAGGCATGTCCAATAGAGAGTTTTGGGATCATTATCATCTAAACTGGAGTGTTTGCTCTTTCTCCTGTGGAACAACACAAAGATGTTTAAAAAAAATGGGCAGTCTGTATTGTGTGGTTACATAAATATCAAGACACAAAGCGGTTCTGTTCTGTGTAAGTTCTTGCGCCGTGTAAATTCTTATGCTGCAATCACCATTCTTCAGTAGGGCACGTTAGTTACGCTGCAGTTCATTCCAGTACAGAGAGATTATTACCAGCACCTGCATCATTTGCTTACATCTCGTTCTGCTCTCTCCAGGACATGGTGACTGAAGCACCACCATGAATGTTTCCCAGGAGCTATAATATATAACAGGACTGTCCTGGGTTGGTTGTTTTCTCACAAGTGGGATAAGTGTGTTGAGAAGAGGTTTTTCTGCTTGCTTTGTATAGCTTTTTGTTTCATTTAAAAATACATGTAGGGGTATGTCATCTGTTGTGTCAATGAAAGCAAGGTATGAGACATAAGTCTGCCATTTAGTGCAGAAACTGGTAAGGTCTTTGGTGAAGAGTTGCCAAAGGAAATTACTCTCCTGTATCCAACTGGCTTAAGAAGATTTTGTCTGGCAGGCCAAGCTTTGCCCAGGATTACTAATCTTCTGGAGAGGTCTTTAGTGCAGAGGCAGTAAACTTTCCACTATAGCCTCACCTTGATTTTTCAAGGTGATAGTTCTCAAACTTTGTGGTTCCCTCTTTTCTATGTTTCTGTTGCTGTTCCAGTAGCTCTCCCTGGTTACATCAGAGTAGTTCTTCTCACCTCTGTCGTTATTCTTACTGGCAACTTCTATTAGTTTATGTCTTCTCAGTCAGAGATGTGCTGAGTGTCCTCTTTGCCCTGGTTTTGTCTTTCATCTGCTGCAATAAGAACTGTCATGCCTGTGTTTGCTCAAAGCATTACTGAGTTCTGTTTTGCTTTTGAATCACACGGTGACATAAAGTTGATATTCTGGCTGCTGAAGCACTGCTGTTGCTTTCCATTGCTGAAGCCATGCGTGTGAGATGTTTGACTTTCTACTGAAGTAATCTGTGCCACGTGCTTCTGAAACATCACTTACTGCTTGCACTTGTCCTCATCTCATCAAGTTATGAGATGCCTCTCTGGTGCTTTTCTGGCTGTAGGGCATAAAGCTATTGTTTTTGTGTCCTTTGTGAAAGAGTTTGATAAAATTTCCTGGTCTGTGGAATAAAAAGAGACTTTACCTCTAGGCAGGGGTCTTTAAAAGCTTCAGGCTAAATTTAATTTGACTTGTCTTCCAGGTAAATCCAATATAAGACATCACAGAAGTTTATTGGTAGAGTGACAAAGTGATTGAAGATTGGAATATATTCCTGGTTTATATAGCCTGTGAGCTCAGTTCATCTTCCTGTTACGCCTTCAGACAAGTCTAAACTGCATGAAATATTCTCAGAGAGAACTTGGCCCACTTGGTTTATGTGAAGGTCATTGGTTGAAGGAGCTGCTGCTACATAAAGAGTGCAGAGCGGAAATCAAGGCCTTCTTGGAGATTTAAAACAAGTAGCAGTTTAAACAAAATAAAGTAATCCACTTGTCTTTTACCACTCCTTACTGTTGCTTTTCATCAAGATGTCTGCAGCTAGTGTGGTTATTTGACATTCTCAGGGTGGAAAGCCCCAGTGATGCTAATGGGTTTTGCAGCTGTGCACTTCATTTGATTCTTACAGGATTCTCCAAGAAGCTCCACATATCTGTAAATGCTGTGTCCCATTTACCCTTCTTTGAACTTGCTGTGGCACATTGGTGTTGGTTAGGAAGGGCTGGCTGGTATTAAGACACATGCCCTTTCTTTCCAGAGAGATTCTTGCCAAGAGATTCTTACACACCTCCATCTCTGTGTAATCAAGCATAGTGTCATACTGAATATAGAAGAAACAGGAAATGAAATCACAACTGCTAAGTAAGATTTCCCTGAACTTTGGGAATGTGCAGGTTGTACCGGAAAAGATGTGTGTGTGCTGCTAGCTAATTGTTGCTTACAAGATTGCTGATGCTATTTGGCAAGTAAGGATAGCACAACTCAAGTACATGGCCATGACAGTATTTGTGCAGTCTTTTATTATATCGCAAATGTTTTTCTGTAAGTAGAACTATCACTGAAATCAAACATGAACTCCCCATACTGGTGATAGAAATGGTCTGGTTTTGAGAGTTCATTAGAAGCAAGCACCCCAGAATTAAAGGTGGAAATGTTCCATACTAAGAATGGTCTGGTGTGGAAAAACATGTTCATTCAGTGGCCCAGAAGAGGCCAAACAAAACAGTTTGTAAATAGTGTCAGTGAACAGCCTCCCCAGCTCTGAAGCTGAAAATCTGAGGAATTTGAAGAACTTGTTTTAGTATTAACTGCCTTGTGTTTTGCTGCTCAGACAAGGCAGACTTTGTACAATTTTTTGTGTAGAAAAGCAACAAAAAATATTAAGCAAAAAGGAATTGCTAGAAGATGTGGATAAAAGAAGTCTAAGCCTGGAAACTGTAAAAGCAGAGGTGTCAGTGAAATAATGAGCTCTCGTAAAAATGGATACTGTCTACAGAAATGAAGCTCTCTGTGTGGTAAAGTGAATAAAGGATGAAGAAGTATGAGTAGCAAATGACCAAAATGAGTTGCTAGTTTAAATTTATATAAAAATCTAGTTTAAAGAGAGATTAGCTTGACTGGTTTATTTGTGTTATTATCCTGAATGTTCTAGGTAACTGAAAAGAAAATGATCCTTGTAAATTCTTTTTTATATAAATGTAATTCTTGCTGCTACATAAAGCTTTAGTGGGTGATGCTGCAGGAGATGAGGGTCACCTAGGTGCTTTGTTCAGAATTCCCACTAAAGTGCAAGAAATGTACTCCAGGGCCTGGCTCACATATTTCTTTATCCTAAAAATTGTGGTTTCTCATTGTGGAGATACCTTCAGCTTGTTTAATGGTCAAAACCATAAAGTTGTCAGAAAAGAGCAGGATTGAGAGCTAGACAGTTTTCTTGAAGACAAACAAGCTGTGGAAGTCATCTGATTACAGCAATTCCTGAATCAGCTGCTATGGGTATCTGGCTTCTCTTGCAGTTTACAGGAAACAGGAGCTTCAGAGAGAGGGCAATCTCCACCCGGGTGGCATGTGAGTAATGGATGTGCAGCTGCCCAGAGGGGTTCAGTTGAAGTGTAGTGGTCCTCTAGAAAACAGCCCTTTTTATTACAGTAGAGCACTGCTATCACTCTTTTTCACATTAAAGTGGTTTCCAGAATTTGACAGGTAAGATGGTGAGAGAGCTGACTGCAGAGCTGTGGAGCTTCTTGCCCTGCAGGGAAAGCTGGTGGTGCTGGGAGAGGTGATGCTGGGAAGAGCCTACCGCTGTCGTTTTGCCCTTGGCTGTAGCAGTTGTGAAACAACCACAGTGACAAAGCGTGGCTTGCGTGGGTGTGAGTTCGAATGTACGAATCAAATCACCATGACTGAAACACAGATGGCTTTCACCAGAGGAACAAATGCAGAGGATCCATCAAGCAGTGAGTACTGCTATGTGCAGTGTGTGGGCCACATCCTGCAACTGTTACCCGCTCCTGTTCATTAAAAGCTCCATGTAGCAGGTGTGATTACATTAATATAAAAATTAATAAGTTGCAGACAATCTGCTATCCATGCATCCAGTCCCTCCTTGATTTCACTCATCTCAGCTGGAAGTGTGTATTATGGACAGGCAGAATGCCTTTCAAGCAGAAGAATGCTAATGTAGGAAGACATACTTAAGATCTTGGAATAAGGAGGACACCTTCAGGAAGAGAGAAATTTGGTTGTTGTCAAAATCAGACTTAAGAACAGAAAAACAATATAATTATTTTTCAGGAATTGGTATGTTAGACAAATTAAACTGAAGGCACTGAAAAATGGCTTATGGATGTTTTGCTGGGCGTCTATTTCACTGAGAATATATTGGTTTGTTCAGCTGAAGTGAGTATATTCAGGCTGCTCAAACTGCCAAATCCATAAACTGGAGAAAATTGCTAAAATTTGGCCAGAAACCAGTCTGTTTTTCCCATCTGGAAAAGTACATGCCAAACTCTAAACTTCATAGCCAGAAATGAACACAGAAATGTCTCTGCAGTTGGAAGTTTTTACTGTCCTCAGTAAGACCAAGTTTGCCAAAATCTGTCCAGGTCTCCAATTTTGAGAGAAAGAACTCAGTTTGTGTCCAAAAATGCACTTTGAAAAACAAAGCCAAGACAGGTGTATGGGTTTTTTTACCCCTACCTTAGTTTTTCTGCAGGAAGAACATACTGCAGGGAGAATTCGTGGTGCTCTGTGCTTGTTTTGAAAAAATAATTGTCCCCTAAATCATGCTTACTGGAGAACTTTCTTCTGGTTTGGGGTTTTTTTTTTCTCCCATGGTTGAACTGGTGTCATCTGGAAAGTTGGTCCCTTTTCCAGTCCTGACCTGGTTTCTCAGAATCACTTTCTACTTTAGTCTGCAGGAGCATTACCTTGTTAATGAGGTCAAGGTGTTAACAGCTTCTTTCAATATAAATGAGTAACAGGTGAAGCTGTGTCCTCCTTCATGTGGGGCAAGACTACTTCTCCTGTAGAAGTCTTGCAAAACAGCAGATCTCATTAGGGTGGCTAAGAGTATTTAGAAAACATAAGACATTGTGAGCCTGATCCCAGGTTCACAGTTCCAGCAGTTCTTGTGGAGTGAACATGAAGAAACGAAATGCAGAATCCAAACAACTGTTATGCAGTAACTGTTTAGTGGTTTAGTGCAGACCTGCTGACCTCTGGAAGCTTTGTTTCTGTCATGTGCTGGAAATTTTCCAGTGGGAAAGTTGTTGTTTCTTCATTCTCTGTTCATTTCCCCTTGCTCTGTTACTCTAATTGCTTCTTCTGCCTGCTGACTCATCTTACCAGCTGCTTTAGCTTGCTCAAGCAAGATTTGTGAACTTTTAAGTCACTTGCTGCTTGCACTTTCATTTGCACCTCCTACTTTTTCCTACAAGCCAAAGACCACAGCAGCTTCAATTCTCCTTTGTGTTACTACATTTAGTCTACATGTTTTTTCACGGAAAAATGCTTTTGACTGCATGAAAAATAGGCATTGTGGTTAAAACCTTTATTATTTTGCCACAAGAAAATAATTTAGTGTTACTTTTGAATTTTCAATTTAGCATTACTTTTTAAAAGATGTATTTCTTATTTGCTATGGTACCCCATTCACTTTTGATCTTAATTTTCCTCTGTCACTTTTAAGATGCTGTATTCCCTTTAAGCCCTTAGAAACTTTGTCTCCTATTCCTGAAAATTGCAGGATATTCAATATATTTCTGGCTAGGTGAGGTACTGTGAGTTGAGAAATGATAACTAATGTAGTGCTATTAGCTGCTGGTACTGGTGTTGACTTAGCTCAGACTTCCTTTGCCCTGGAAGCAGTTACTGCAGTGCCACTGCAGGTTTCACTGGAGCAGCCCCTGATTTAAAGGAGTTGAAAACTCAGTGTGATGGTTCCCTTTCCAACTTGCACTAAGCAACATGTGGCAGTTCAATACCACACTGGCTCTACCAGGTATGCTGATCCAAAAAGTCCATGCTACTACTTATTTCCAGCCGGAGAAAATGGAATTTTGCAGAGTTCTGTTACCACAAATGTAATTGTTAATATCAATCTGAATTGGCTAAGACTGAAGCCATAGTTTGTGATATAAAAATTGGAAGTGGAATTTTTGAAGTGAAAACTAGTAAATTACACCACTATAACTATTAGGAGATTTAACATTTGTGGGAGTAAAGATAAAATTATAATCTGCATTACTATTTTAAAGCTATATTGATTCTTAAATTAATTACTATGCAGTGCAATTCTGGGTCTATTTCTCAGGGAAGACTGAAAATTAAGATCAAGCCACGTTGTAAATAACAAGCCTGGTTTTGAAAAAAAATTCTTTTTCCCCTCCTTTTTTTAATTCTTCATTTTCTGACTAGACTGGAGGCATCTAAATAAATCTTTTAGAAAACAGAGCAGGGGAAGAATTACTCTGTAGAAAGTTTTCCTTGTAAGATCTTTTCTCATTTGGGATGAGTTTCACTGCCTCAGTGACCATGTTTTAAAAGCGTGTTATATAATTCTCTGTAGATACCCATAGACAAATGTATTTATGGTTTTTGGAAACCTCATGTAATTTAGGCATAAAACTTGAAGTATGTTTTATAGTTCCTCATTAATAATAGTTGAGAATTATGCTCATCTAAGGCAGCACGCATAAATTCTTAATGTTCAGACATTCATTATATGCCTGTGAAGTTGCCATAGGAAAATAAAAGCTAGTGATCCCAAAGATTATTATTTATATATATTCTTTTAGCAATTTAGAAAATTGTGTTCGTCGCTTAACAGTTATTTCCCTTCGATTTTCACATTCTTCATCTTAACCTAAAGATACCATACTGAATATTGAAGAAGTAAAATCAAGAACCAGCAAACTTTTTATTGACGTTTTCATTAAGCATGGCAGCACCTTATAAAAGGAAATGCTGAATCCATCATTTTGTGGAAGTTATAAATTCAGGTAGTTTTTTGCAATCACAATTTAGAGATCCTAATAGTGTTTGCTTGTATCATATTTGAAGACAGCTGTGGCACAGTTGCAGGTGGCTGGATGAAAGCTTGGCATGTGTGTTGGCTTTACACCTATGAAGCAGGTGAAAAGGCAAAAGTTTTTTCTTGCTTTTCTGGCCAGAATGCAATTTATGTGGCAAATTGAAGTCATGCTTTAGCAGTTGCAAATTGAACTGTAAAAACATTTCTTTCAATTTTTTTCTTACTTTCCAGCAGCAGAACTGGATATGTAGAGCCATGAAAATGATCTGAGAGCTGAATAAAAAGAAGAGTAATTGGAATTTTCTACATATTAGGGACTTCTTTGAGCTAGTGTTAAAGAAAAAAATCTCTGCTGAAACCTCACAATAGATGGGTAAAAAAAGGTGCATTTTCTTCTAGAGTCACGTGGTGACCAGATCTTATTTTTCTGCTTATACAGTGAGCAGAAAAAAAGAAACTAAACGTGGTGCCATATTCTGAACAAGCAGTTCAGCTGGCACACACATTTATTATTTCCTTGATCCAGATAAAAAGATTGCTTGCACTGGAGAAGTGTTATGTGGAGATACCAAAGAGAAGTTTACCTGTAGCACAGATTCCCCAAATTTTACCATGGCTGTCTCTGAAGTTTCTTTTATTCTGAGGCTGGAAGCAGATTTGATGCAGCTTTGAACCTGCAAAAGTGTGTGTGCGTATGTTGTGGGATCAGATATGTCCAAATTTTTTCTCCTTTCACTGAACATCGTTACCTTGGACTTTCCAGTCTGATGTGTGGTGTGAAATAGTTGTTCCTTAGCTGGTATTTCATGGGTGTTGGATGCATGTTGGCCTCAGCTGAAACTATGAAAGCCTCTGGAAAAGAACAGACCTACTGTGCACTAGTTTTGTTTCATGGTGTTGCTCTGGTTTTAGTCTTAAAGATTTTCTACTGAGTTTTGCTTTGAATGGTATACACAGAGCCAATATTGATGGCCAAATCCAGCAGAGGTGCTTGCCTAAAACCAGCAGGAGGCATGGCTGATGTTGTGATACAAATTGGAAGTTACAAAAGGTGCATCACCCAAGCATGAGCACCTCTGCTTCCTCGGCGGGCAGAATGCAGCAGGGGTTGGGATGGAGCTGGTCGTGCTGCTGCCAACCAATGAAGATTCCTGCTCAGCCACTTGGTCACTGCGGCTGGATCTGTGGAGGGGATCAGATTGTTCCTGTGCTCTGAGCCACCCGAAGCTTCACTGCTAGGATCAAACCCATCACCACTGGTATCTGGGATGTCCTTTTAACACATGGCTGGAGGAGGTGACATTGTGCCCACTCTGTTGTGTAACATGCTAGCGTGCATGTGGAGGATATAAACCTGTGCTAAATCGTCTCTTCAGGCTTATGATTTGAAGATTTAAACCATAATCTCCTGGAGATTATATGAATGAGGGTGTTGCAGGCACGAATGGATGAAGGGGATCCCTGTGCCATGGTGCAGGAGGAAATTTAGGAATTGTGGCTCTGGAAGAGGAAGAGACAGAGGGAGTATTATGGTAGGTTAAACAGGATGGAGACTGGGCTGCTTGTATCATGCGATCCAAGGAACATTTGCATCATATTCATTGTAGCTAATAAGTTCTTGGGAAATAAGGGACTGAAACCAAGTAACCCCACAAGGTGGATGATCTAACCAGAAAGAACTAATCAGGTTTTCCATGGACAGATTATTTTCAGCGTCCCTTCTGCCTCCTTCTCAAGTCTTTTTTCACCTTAAGTTTTCTTTTAATGTTGGCTTTCTAGGGAAAAAAAAAAAAAAGAAACAAACCAACACTTTCATTCCTACTAGATAGCTTATGGAGAGCAAAAAGACTGCTACATTTTTTCATTATGATTTAAAAAACCCTCTTTCTATAGACTTTGGCAGAGAAGTATTATCACCTCATGTGTCTTTTACAATTTTCCATCTTTATATTTGTTAGCACTTTATAATTTCCTTTAAGTTAGTTTGTATCCAGGCTATCAAAGAGCATGCAACATGAATTTGGTATTGCATGAACAGGTTCCATGAAAAGCAGTGTGTAAAATACAGATCATATTGTAGCTGTTTTATTTTCTTGGCATTTAATGTGTGCATCCATCATGCCATCATAAACTCATCACTGCGTTTTGTAACTCGGCTATTAAAAGTTTTCCACCTTGCAGTTGGTGGATGGGTTCATGGGCTGTCAGCTATGAAACAGTGATTCCCTAGCTTAAAAATTACTCTGTTCTGCTCAATGTCCCTATAAATAATTTAAGGAAAATCACAAATTCAGAAGTTTTCCCCTGCCCTGTTTCTGATGATAATAAATAATATTGTGGACCAAAGAGCAGTGATCTGCCAGGCAGAGAACATCCAGGGTAAGCTTCTGTGTGTCAGATGTGAGCTTTGTGTCCCTCTTGGCAGGCAGTCACTCACAGGAGCACTGGCAGCAAATCAGTGAGCATATGTGGTTGAGTAACTCCTGCCCAGTGGGGATAACACTTGACATTCTCTCTGAAAGAGAACTTTTTTTTCAGGAATTCAGCAAAGCACCAAGGCTTTGAGGACATGACTGCTTTTCCTGGAACTAGCAGGCTGAATTGAGTTGCAGGCTGAGATTCTTTGGTTCACCTAATGTTACATGTGCCATGTATAATACTGGATTTTTAAGTGCCAAGGCCATGCTGGAAGGAAAACTAATGTCTAGCTCAAGGGCTTGATTTATGAGAGTCAAACCAAGGCGAAGGGAGACTGGCCCAAGGTTGCTGTCATCTATTAATAAGACCAAAATGAAGTCTCCACACTGAGGCAACTATGAATTATTTAGTTACCACAGTGGCAGGATGCCATTTCAGTCAACAGGGTTTGGCCAGAAACGGTTGTCAGAGATCTGGCTTTGCTTACAGCTTGGTGTAAGGCATATGCAGCAGGTGTCTTGTCTTGCCAACTGAGCCATTTCCTTTTTCCCAGTGAGCTTTGGCCCTTTAGCAGCATGCTGGTCCTTCAGAAAGAACTGAATGACCCTCCTCTAAGAGGCATGATTTTTATTTGTGCCAAGTTTGCCGCTCAAAAAATAGGGTAGTTCCAAGGTGTCTACCATGTTCTGTCCCTAAAAATTTCTGTTTGGTCAATAACGGAAAAAAATTATCAGCACGGCATTGGTGTTACTCTGTGGTATCTGTTGGCCAAGCAAATGGTCCCATAGGCTCGATGTGTGTTTTATTTTCAGGCAGCTCTCAGTTTGTGCTTACTCTGCATCATTTTGAAAAAAATAGGGGTTTAAACACTTGCTATAGAAATTACCTATAACACGGGAGATCTCAGTGGTTTATGTTTTTGGTGAGAAGTATGTAAGAAAGAGAAGAAAATACTTGAGCAACCTGACACCTATCTTGATCGATATGGCCATGCTTAGGTTGACCCAATGCCTTCATCCAGAGTGTGGTGGGTGTACCTGCAGCCTCAGAAGAGCAGAGCCTGCTGGCTTCCCTGGTCAGATACAAATGCAATCCTGAAGGATTTTGTAAACCTATATTGTGGGTGGATACCCCTTTCAGTTCTGCGATGTGTTTTAATATACATCTTTATAGGGATTTTCATCAACAGACGCATTCTCTAGTTTTGTCAAATTCTACTGAGGGGGTTTTTTCAGGTCTTTTTCCTGCCTACAAAATGCTGATTTTCTCCTCTCTCTCATTACTCATTCATTAATAAATTTAGCAAAACAGATTAATTTTATTATGGTACATACAAGTCTTTTGCAATCATGTTTATGCGACATAGAAAAATTACGAAATATTTCTATTTTTTGTTTTCTGTCTCCGAGCCAGCTTCTCATTGATTGGCATCCCTTGATCACATACTCTTCAAAAACAGCTTTTTGCTAGGAGAATGTAAATTTCCATTAAAATATTTGTATTCATTTTCTGATCACTGTTTTGTTTACTAATTCAAGGAATCACAGAAAAACATCATTTTTTTTAGAAAAGCCTTATTGTGTAATCCCAGCCATGAGCGCTACATTTTTGAAATCTTTAGGTGATTAAAATTAGCATGATTGCACTGTTAGTGGTGGAATAATATTGATGTGTGAGAACCTCTATTTTTATTGGCAGTCACCATAAATGGGTAGGAGTTAGCTAAGAAGTGAGGCCAGGGCATCAGAAGGGACAGGTGGTTCTGGTGCATGGTAAAGTTGAAAAATGCTTTTTTTTTCCAGACAGTTTTCTTCTATGGACATAGGTTTAACATTTTCTGTTTCTTATTTTTTCCTTGAGAACAGCAGCTTCATATTGGGAAGATAATTTTTTTTGTTCAAATTTCCCAGAATCAATAATTATTTGGTATATGAGAACTCTGATATTTCATAACAGAAAGCGACAGGGTAGGAGTGAAGAGAAGTCAGAATATGTGGTACCACATATGTAAACTTAGCTGTTATATAAAGGAAGATTTAGTTGAAAAGAATGCAGTGTCAATTCATTTATTTTACACATTTATTATGTGTCTATAGGACATAAATCACCTGTAACATTTATGTTCCAGTAAAATACTGAAATTACATCTCCATGTGTGTGTAGGTTATAAGCAAGTCACAATTTTAATTCTGGACTAGAAATTCAGTTCATGTAAATTGCAACAGCTCCTCCAAACTCAGCAGAGTTACATGAATTTATCCCACCATAAGTTCTGGACAGTCTGTTTTAAAAAGAGCCCCAAATAGTCAGTCTCACTGTCCTGAAAGCTAAGCTTATCTAGACAGAAAGGTCTACTAGTTGACAAGGATCAAATAATGCATATTTTACACATCTCCTCCTGTTCCTTGGATTTGGTCATAAGATGCCTGTCCAGTTTCTACTGAGTACAGGAGCCCTTCCAGGGATGTCCTTTTGTCTTCTCAAAGCAGCACAGCGCTGGCTGTCCCACCAAGGTAGCAGGGGAGCAGCTGCCACATCCTGGCCACGGCTCCACCTGGATTTTCAGGGTGCTGTATGTGCCAGCCCAGCATGGGCTGGGGAGAGTGGCAGTCACCATTCCAGTCCCCCTAACTTCAAAGCAGAATGGGTTTTGTGCACCATCAGCCTAAAGATCCTGTATTTGGTCTGGTGTGTTTGATGAGTGGCATTAACAAAAATTAATGTTATAGAGAAAAGCATTTTGTCCCATTAAGTATTCATCACCAAACTGGTTGCTGCCATCCATATTTCCAAGTATCTTGTGTAACTTCACTCCTGTGTGAGGATGAGGATATCTTCTATTTGGAGATCTTTCTTGTATAACAGAGGACCACTAACATGATAACAGTTTTGTAGACAGACAGAATCCACTTTCTTTATGCAAGTATGTTATTCTGAGCCAACAAGAAGTAGAATGGTTGCACTGGGAAAGGGTTGCTAGTTTGAGAGCTCAGAGACAGAAGGGTTTTGCTGCAGAACAGTAAGAGAGCTTGAGACTGTCTAAAACTATAATCTTGTAATGTGCTAAATCTCAGTTCCCCAAACTCACAGTCTTTTTATATTATGGTAAGCTTGTCATAACTTGCAGATGTAGGATGGTAAATGATGTATATTATATTTAGTAAATAGGAAAAAAAAATTAAACTTTCCCTGTAGATTTTTTCTACTTAAACTTACTGGAAAAATGCAAGGTGGCATGAACTGTCAAGTACCAAGACACAGCAAATTTAGTACAGCTTTTTCCTGGGGATGAACATTCAAGGACACTGAAGCCTTTCTGCTTCAATTCTGGAAAAGATGCAGACAAATACTAGGTTTGTACTCATTTCTATTCTTTGCACATCAGGTATCAATGCTCTTGCCAGTTTTTATTTTGGCAAGCCCAGTTACCAGGTTTGCTTGCCAAGGCTGTAAAGAGAAACATCATTTGTTGGCAAGATGGACTAGCTGACATAATGTTCATGGTTGTTCCTTGCTACAGCTTCTTTACTTCTGCTAAAGATTGCATCACTGTAGTTTTGAGGTTTTGTTATTGCTATTGTTTCTTCACTACTTGAAACTGCTTGCCCATAACAAAATAAAGTACATTGTATTTGAAAGATATGAGCATTTATCAAAGCTCTATTCACAGGGTTTGGGTGTCTGTGGGCCACATTTTCAAAGGTGCCTAAAAACATAATGAACATCTAGAGATACGTGAAGTGACTGAGAGGCTAAATGATAGTTTGCTCTTTGAACCCAATCTCCTGGTATGAATCTTTCTCTACTGAGCAAAAGGATTTGGAAAAACAGATTTCCACCTATTTTACCACGTAAGAAAAATCTATTAATCTCTCTCCCCTCTGCAGGAGTGCTATAAATGCACCAAACCATGAAGTTAAGTGTTTTTATACCTTGTAATGATAAATTGTCCATGTTACTGTTCTTCTTTTAAAAGCAGGAACTATATAAGGCACTTCTTCAGGAAATTGGCTCTCTCCTCATTAAGCTAATCTTTTGCCCCAGAACTTGGAGTATTCCACATGTTCACAATTGCTAAAACATGCTCTCACCATTAAGTCATTAATGAAGGTACCTAAGTAAAAGATACCATTACAGTCATTACCTAGTGACAGGATATAAAATTATTCTGACACCTCATCTCTTAGGCTGAATTCTGTTCTCATTTGGTGTTTCATTATCAAGATAGGAATTAAAATAATAAAGTCAGGGTTTAGGGAATTTGTTTCTGATCTTGAAGCCATATGGTCCTGTTTCATGATGGTAACTGCTGCAGCCTTCATCTGTAGGGCAACAGCAGGATAGTGGCAACAAACAAGAATGTGAAAAAAATTCCTATGGTTTTTACTCTAAAAGACATGGCATAGGTGAATTCAAAATTGTGTAAACTAGAACAGGATAATCACCATTTACCTTGGCTGTCACTTGACCATCCTATCCTAATCCACTCTCTCTCTCCAACAGCATCACCTGGGATTTAGGTCCTGGCCAGGACCTGTGCTGCTATTATCGTTTCCTTCTCAACACACCAATGTTTTCTTTTAAAAGTAGCTATGAATTAGATTTTTCTATGTTCTAAAATTACAAAGTCATAAATATCTGACTCTGATCTGTCTGATCAGAGACCAAAACAGACTTTTAAGTATCTGGCAGAGTATACAGAGACCCTGTTCTGTGAACTGCCTTCTGTTTTTCTTATTTATTTTGAGGACAATGTAGTAATGTGCATTATTTTTTAAGCAGTGTGTGCATGTGTTCAATGTGTTTATTTTCTTTTGCTTCCGCTGCAGTGATCAGCAAACACAAGTGCAAAGCTGAGTACAGGTAAGCTGTAATGCTAGTAAATGATTTGCCAAAGCCTCATTACTGGGAGGAAGCAGTAATGCCAATTTGCAGCTAGAAGCATTTCTTGAGTAGCATTTCATTCTAGCAGAAGGGAGCTTGATCTGCTGCAGGAGAGTAACATCTGTGCACACACTGCAGGTGCACCTGCACCAGCATTTCAGTTTGGCTCAGGAGCATGATTTTGAAATGTCTCTCCTAACTCTGCCAGGTGTAACTCCCCATCACCTTGGCTGGTTATCCAGTGCCACCCCAGAGCCTCCGTGCTCCTGCATACCCCCCGCCAGGCCAACAGCATGACCTGGAAAGCCTCGCTCTGGAGGGCTGCAGCAGAGCCACCACGTTATTTCACACAGTGCATTTGAAAAAAGCCAGCTCTCTGCTGCTGGCATTACCATAGTAGCAGTAATAATACTAATAATGACAGTAATGATGATGTCTCAAAACAAGAAGGGCCGTCATGTAATGTGAGCATGGCCTTTCTGAGAGGGAGGTAGCCCTGATCCTTATGGACACAAGCCAGCCTGTGCCTGCAGGAGCTGGGAGTCACTGGCCGCATTTTACCTCACAGTATTCACATCTTGTCTGTAATTTATAAGAAGAAACACTTTCCCTGAAACTTAGGAAGTACAGTAACTGTCCATAAAGTTTTGCACCACAAAATACCAGGGCTGTCCTCTTTTGGCCACTGGTGACAAAGGTGAATTTTGTTCATGGTGATGGTGTGTTGATATTTGGAAAGGAAAGGAAAGGCAAGTTCAGGAAAGGCAAGGAAAGGCAAGTTCAGGAAAGGCAAGGCAAGGCAAGGCAAGGCGACAAAAGTAGCACCTGCATGCCTTGGGGTTAAGTCATGGAGAATATTTTCATGGCTGGAGAATTATTTATAGAGTTTATGTATTTACAGTCCTGCAAGAGCAGCATTTGATCAGAAATTGGGGACTAATGGCAAGCAAATATAAATTGTTCAATCCTAAACAAATAGACAAGAAAATATGAGATTGAGTGTATTCAGGCATTAAAGGAAGAAAAGGGCAGAGAGATCAAAACCAACATAAAGCATGACAGTCAATGGAATAAGGACATACCAACTGATATATATGCAATGACTTTACATTTTGAAATTTTGAGTTACTTTTCCTTGGTTTCCTGTGTTTCTTTTATCTCCATGTTGATTGCAGAAATACTGTGATAGCGTAGAGATCCCTTTGTGTGCTTGCATATTTGAAGCTGAGATTACAAGTACTTGGGGGCTAACACCAAGTCTGTTTAATAGCCTGGAGAGAACCAAGCTCCATGAATACCATTTATTCATTTGTAATGAATAAATAACACAAAGGAAATTGATTTGGAAATAACTATTCAAAGGAGGAAAGTGCTAATATTTCAGTGCAACATTTACATGAAGAATTATTTGCAAAGTGTTATTCAAACATATATCGAGGTACTGAATAAGGAAAACATTTATCCATAATAAGTATTTGATAAAAATATTGCCCAGCTTTGCAATGAATAATTCAGTCTGCATTAGGAAGGCGTGCATGACTCTGCATATTATTCATATCTTTATAAATGCTATGGTAAATTGCTACAGGTTAATAGGTACTTATATCTTTTTCTGTGTAGAATGCTATTTGGTCCAATTTCTCAAAGGAGTTGAGCCACCCAGAAGTTTAAATATGATAATGAGTTGCAGATACTAAATCTGTGTGTAAATCAGGCCATGGCAATGTTAGTCACAGGGAGGCTGTTTGGGACTGGCATGGAGGGATAATGCAGCAGCCCAAACTAGGGACATGTTCTGTAGGGCTCTGCATGTATTCATTTCACCCTAACCATCCTTTTGTTATCAATACAAAAGGCATGTTTAAAATGGATACAGTTAAGTGTTTAAAAGCTGATTAGAATCTGAACAGATTGCTGGTGGGAAATACCAAAAGATGGATAAGACTGATTACTGGACACTGTGATGAAAGATGACAAAGCCTTGTGAAAAACAAGACACAATAATCTAGAAATCTCACTCAGAAAGATCTCCCCACCATGTTTCTACTTCTGTTTCATTATAATTGACATTTAGGCAGGCAGTGGGAGTCAAGCAATGTAAATAGCTGTGAATCTGGCATCCTGTTGTTAAGCCCTGGACAGGCAGTGAACAAACCATGTTCCAAGCCACATATGAGGTATGTGTAAGAGAAGAGAGGAAAATAGATGTGAAACAGTAATAGCGTTTCCTTTAGATTTAGCTTTTTTAAAAGCTCATCATTCTAAAGCAAACTGCAGTTGTTGATTCCAAGAACTGTGTAGTTTCTGAGAGGATTTAAAGTTAAGCTGGTTTGATTATTCACCCTCTGACATCAAAGAGCTCTCTAGACTGTATCAACCCATATGCCTGGTTAAAAGTTTGCATCTGTTGTAAAGCAGTTTTGATAACACAGCAGTCATATTGCCATAACGAAGATGCATTAATAACAGAACATTAAGAAAGTGTTGTATCTATATTTATCTCTCTGCTTATCTTTATGGACATCCTAACAGATCATTATTTTTGTACATCGAACTATCCAGTGACCCTAGAGTGGGGATATACACGTGACAAGACTGTGCTAATGAAACATGAGTTATTATACCAGGAAGCCATGCCTTGAAGTTCACTGAAGAAAAGCAGGGCAATACAGTGCAGGCCACCAAGAGCACAGCAACACGATGACAGCAGGGCCTTGAAGGCACAGGACATTACCAGAAGCCTTAAGTACACATCACAAGTAGTAAATTACTCTTCTCAAGAGAAATGAAATCTTGAGAGCTGAGTGAAACCAGTTTCAGGGCCTAACTGGGACATGTGTTGAGTTGTGTAACAGCCTATTGCAGCTGGCTGGCAGCACAGGTGGAGGTTCCTGTAGATGGAACAAAAGATTGCAACAAAACCAACAAGTCACACAGGAATCTTATTTCAGAATTGGGTATGCAAATTGATCACTCTGATATCCTCTATGGATGCATATGTAAAAGTATTTCTTCATTATATTTGCTCTAGTGATGTATTGGTTGTGTTTGGTTTGAGGCTTTGGTTTAATTTTGGTGCAGAAAGCTATACATTGTGGTTTTCTTGGAAAACAAACATCGACACTAAATGCTGTGTTGCTTAAAACACCTTTGTTTTATACAAAGCTTGCAGACCTTCATCATCCCTGATGATGCCATTCCATATGTCCAATTCTAGCATAATTGGCATTGTAAATCACTGGAAAAGACTGCAAGAAGCAGATATATTTAGACATAAAATATGGGTTTACAGCCTATACTGTCTTTGTAGGAACAAGATTCTTGTGACTGATTTTTAAGCTAAAGAAAACTGATGTGCCGCTTCTGCCTGCTTTTATTTTGTGCTGACATAGGCTGATAGAGCAAATAAATAAATAATGTTTACACAAAGCTGTACTAGAATCATGTAGGTTTTATAACATGGTCACACCTGAACAGCTTGATGATGTTGAGTATGTAAATTAAAGATGTTTTTGCTGCATAAAAAGATGCTGCATGCTGTAAGTGACAAAGCCGAAACACTGACTTACAAACTAGCTGTGCCATCGGGTGAGCTTGTTAAGCAGCATCCTCTCAGGAGACAGCAGTAAATGTGAATGATCAGCCATGAATCCACTTAGTGGATATCCTGTAAGGATTCATTTTGAGCCCACATTTTTTATCTGTAGACAGTTCTGAAAAACGGTATCTGTGAAATGATTCCTTAGTGCAGACATTTGGTACAGGGCTGGTTTTTCTGAAAGTAATAATAAAGGATTTGACTAGAAAATAATGTGAGCAGGGTTCTGATCCACCAGAAGTTGACAGTACATGTCAGCTGTGGGCAACGGGCAACCAACCTCCCTTGGGATCACACGGGACTCTGTGTTAAGGCAAATCTGCTTTCCCCCTCCCTTGAGAGAGAAGTTTCAACCTGCAGAAACAGCATAACTTCACACTTCAGCTCTTATTGACACCTAATTGCTAGAGGCATTACTCTTTCATTTTGAGACCTTCTTACCACTTTTCCAGATTTGACCTGCTTTTTCTTTTCTTTTTGAGAGCTAGTGTTACATGCTGTTCTAAATGGGAGAGTTCCTCTTAAACACTCTCTGAGAGATGCCTTCTCAGGTGTTCGGGGTTTTTTTCCCCATGTTATACCTGGTGTTACCTACACAAGTGGTCTGTGTTTTTAGGAAGTCATTGATCTCTGCTATATCAAATCTTAGCATGTTCATTAAGGACCTGTTTCAAACAGGCAAAATCCTCTCTGTTTTTCTATTTTCCTTTATATCATTGGTATCTGGCCTCTGGCTAATGTATTCTGGCTCGTCACGCTGCCTCCCTTCCCTCAGGTCTTCCCTCCCTTCATTCTGGAAAGCTTTGCTTGGTAAGTACCTGGCTTCCTCCGAAGACCCCTCTAGGAGAAAATGAGGTGCTATTGGCAACCTCAGGAACAAAGAGCTGCAGCCTCCCTGCTGAGACAGGACAGCGTGCCTTCAGACCAAGCTCCAGGGTAGCTCACACTGCGGATCTGAGCAGGCTCTGACACGAGGTTTTGTAGACCAAGTCACGGTTCTGCCTGATGTTTTAGTCACCTCAGATCTAACATGCTGTGTGATGTAAAAGCAGAAATGCATCTGTTTTGCTGAATGTCTGAGCAGTATCTTAAATACATATTTTCCATTTATATTTTCTCCTGAGAGGCTATCCATGCAATAATAACCTGAATTGGTTTGTACTGAAAAGACCTAACTTAATGCCATTTTTCAGCTTCAGAAAATATGTTTAAATTTTATTCTAGCTGGATCTAATTCTGTATTTCGCTCAAACAAACCCAAGATGTTCACACTGCTAAAAACAAACAACAACAAAAAAACGCCCCAGCCTGGCAGTTCCAGCAAAATTTTAATAGCATTAAATGATGCATTAGCCAAGACTTCATTACTCTCACCAGGTATAGCATGGTGTGTTATAATTATTAGCAAAACTTCAGCTGTGAAATTACATTAATAGATTTGAGGCACATTTGGCCAAACTTCTGCACTTAGTTTGGCAGGGCAGCCCCCCAGGCTGCTCTGAGACAGGCAGCCCCTTGGCAGTACTGCTGGCGTGTGGGAGCTGACAGCCCGGAGCTGGGCTGCTGTATTCTCCTCCTAAGATGGGATGTGAAGGTAGAAATCACAAGTGATAAGCCTTCAGGTGAGCTCAGAGCATCTCCCTGTGTGGACCTTATTCCAGGGTTAGTTCCAGCATTTGGGGCCAGATGAGGCTACAGGGACCAGTCAATCTGACCATCCATCAGAGAACTACACCCACTGCAGTTGGTAAATTGCCTCATACAAATAAGATTATTGCACTTGGGCTGCTTTTAATTGAGCACTGTATTTACCTCTTTTTTTGTGGCTCAGCTTTGGCAAAATCACTAATATACAGTGACAAAAATCTCCACAAAAAACACTGTGAGCCTTGGGTAGAACGCCAAGGAGTGTAATTACTGATGCGCACAACAAGGCATTTCACTTGTGGTGGAAGTGTGATCCTAGCATTGATTTTTCCATTACTGCATCAAACTCCAGGTATGATGCATTAACAGCACTTCAGTGGGTGGATATAAAAATCTGTCACTTGTTACAGCTGCCTCAGTGCCTGCCCTCTAACAGCCTCAAAACCTGTGCTGTGCCCTGCCGGGGGTATTTCAGTGGTGTGAGAAACGATCACTTTGACACATGAGAAACCAGATAGTGAGAGGGGACATGGCAGCACATCCTGTCTGCAAGATTGCACTTGCCACAGCAGCCTGAATGGGGCAGGCAAGGGAGTTGGGGGGTCACAAAGTGGGTAGGAATTAAATGAATAATTTATCCCCCGAGATGGGGAGCTGCCAGTGCAGGTGTGCCAGTGTACCGTGGCACTGCATGTGGGCTATGACCTGCTGTGCTTGGGGTTGGGTGAAGCCCTTTGTCTCATCCTTGTATGAAAGCACTGACCCAAGGCAGACATGAAAAAGAGCATTCCCACAGTTCCTAGTTCTATGTAAGAACGTTTGCTGAATCCCTAAGATACAACTTCTGTGTTATCCACTTGGTCCACCTGCCAGCAAAATTGCTTTTCAAATACACTTGGTAAATGGTTGCTCTGTGTGGCTTAGCCATCCTGCACCAAGTTTTAATTTCCTCTCTGTTCCACCTTCAGAGGTTCTTTACTTTCCCTAAAATGTGTGTGAGGTGTCTCACTAGGATCCTCAGAGCCACAAAAAAGGACAACAAAAGGAGTCAGAAACAGCACATCTGAACCTCCACCTTTCAAAAGGTGGGAATTTTTGGAAGAAACAAAGTGTAACAAGAGTCAGGGACATGCTGTCAGATGCTGTGGTTAGAGGGCTGGTAAGAAGAGGTGGGGGAGTGCATCAGGATCAATGCAGCATTTGGGTGAATCCAGAAATAATGATCTTGTACCAGCCCAACATATGATCAGTCTGGAAAAACTTGCTTGAGGTTACCTCACGAGATTACAGGCAAGAAGACAGTTAGCAAAAGACAGAGTGGAACTGGGAGAGAAGCAGGGAAGATTGGGAGAGTGAGAGGGGATAATAAGGTAAGTTGTTGTACGTTGTGGTTTAACCCCAGCCAGCAACTCGGCCCCACACAGCTGCTCGCTCACTGCCCCTGGTGGGATCGGGGAAGAGAACTGGAAGGGTAACAGTGAGAAAACTCTTGGGTTGAGGTAAGTACAGTTTAATAACCGAAATAGAATAATATTAATAAGAATTTGTAATGAAAAGAAAATTATGAAAGAGTGAGAAATAGAACCCCAGAAAGACAGGTGATGCAAAAAACCCCAGTTGCTCACCGCCAACGGACCAATGCTCAGCCTGTTCCTGAGGAGCAGCCCCTCACCAACCTTCCCCCAGCTCTGTGTGCTGAGCATGATGCCGTGTGGGATGCGATATCCCTGGGGTCACTTGGGGTCAGCTGTCCAGGCTGTGTTTCCTCCCAGCACCTTGTGCACCCCCAGCCTGCTCACTGGTGGATGGTGCACAAAAGGCCTTGATTCTGTGTATGCGCTGCTCAGCAATAATGAAAACACCATGAATTATGAATGCTGCTTGCAGCACAAATCCAAACCACAGCCCCAAAGTAGCTACTGTGAAGAAACTGAGCTCTACCCCAGCCCAAACCAGCACAGTGCAAAAGCAGTGCAGTATTTCTCTGATGTGCTAAATAGAAAAGTGGTAACCTGTTGAGATTTTATATCATAGGGTCAGTTTATGTGAGCATTTTCCTATGCATTTTTCTATGCTTGATACCTGAAAGTGATATCACTCATCCCAACTTTCCTGGGATTAGTTTTACCATAAAATGAGAGTCAGGCACTCAACAATTGTGATTTGAAGATAAGTTAAATTTATTCAGTACCAGCAGTGCATCATTCTACATGGCTTGGGGTGGTGTGATTCATCACATGCAAGAGTCTCCTGCAAGAATATTAACTAATCTTACAGGAATATAAATGTGTTGAAGAAATTTGGCCCCAAAAAATTACTTCCTTGCTTTCAGTAATTCCTATTACTATTTCTTTTTAAGCAAGCTTTCCACTACTGCAAACTGCAACTCTTTCTGGCTTTGTTGCTGTTTCTTGTTTGGGTAACTGGAGCAAAAAGGTCCACATAATGTTTGGGTTTCTCCTTACAAATGGCAAGAATAAGCTCCAACCCAGGGACTTTGAAAACTAAATGTTTCCTCCCTGGTATTCCTTAGCAAGCAAAATTTCTCCACCCAAAAATAATCTGACATCGTCCAAACACAAATGCCAGCAGAAGCAGAAAAGAAACATGGAAATGGTTTTGCTTTCTTTCCCAGTACATGCAGATAAAGTGCAATATTTATGTGCACACACAAGATCATTAAAATTCTGTCGTACCCTATCAAATTTGTATTCCTCCTACCTACCCCACTGGCAATAATGTGCCACAAAATGAGTTCTGTAAGTCACCCCTTGTCACTCTGCCTCTGCTGGTCTGACTCCATGGAGTGACCTGTGTGGTCCTGCCTGGAGTTACCAGCAGCTTCACGGAGGTGCTCGGCAGGGCCGTGGGAGAGGCTGCCGGGACTCGCTGGTTCTCATGTCTGATTGTAATGGTCTCTCACCGGCCTGTTCTCTTGCATGAATAACCTCACAGGGGAGACCTGGGAGCAGCCCCTGAACTTGCTGCCCTACCAGTGTTCAGAAGACTGAAGTCCCTGCCTGAACAGCAGGCACACAAACCTCCTGCTGCCCTGCCACATCCGCCCTTCCCCGTGGTCTGTGCCCCCTGTATGCCTCCAGCTTTGCCAGGAGGAATTCTCATCCTTATGGTTACTCCTCGGCCTGACCTCTCTGTTGGAAGGCTGCCAGCAAAATTAGAAATTAATTTCAGGTCTAGCAGTGGTTTTACGTGATGCAATTGCTTGTCTGCTGGGAACATGATTCAATTCCCAGATAGAGTCACTGGGCACTGAACAGACTGTGCAGAGTAACAGTTTTCAATCCATACTGACCTGAGCTGGAGATGAACCCATCTGGAAGAGATGTGAAGCTCTGCAAAGCTCCCATTTTCAATTCCCTTTGACATGCCGACTCCCTACCACTGGCCGATCCCTTCTTTCCCAGGATCATTATGAAATAAACGCTATTTCATTTAGGTCATGACCTTATGTTTGATTTTTCAGAGAATTATAACCTGCTTTGTGGCTAGGCTCTGTGCTTGTTTTTAACTCTTCAGATGGAGTAAATAGTAAGTACGTTAATTACCAGAGGACAAGCATTTATTTTTAATACTTTTATAATTTAATTTATTTTTAATATTTTTAATAGCTTCTCAGTGTAACCAGTGTAACATAAAAATATTTAGGGCCCTTCTTTGTAAATCTAACAACTACTAGTTCTGAATCTGTTGCTTTTACTCCTAACCTTGATGAAGTGTCTTATACCTTACTGCAGAGTATTACATGAAATTCTGCCAAAATGAAACCTCTGGCCTGAAACACTGTAAAGAGCCCATAGCTTAGAATAATGCTGCATCTTGCCACTGGCTAAACTGATCTAAGCTTAACCATGTCTACAGGAAGAAAGGAAAAACAAAAAAAGGAGATTCCCCCCTCCCCATGCTCTTAATCCACCTTTCTCTATACTAATCTGAAGATGAGCTTGTGAATAGTCAATAAGGAGGCCAGGGACCAGTTTGCTGAGCATCTGGCCTAGATCATCAGCTGATGTATATAATTTATATTTTGAACCTCATCACACCAGCAGCAGATTGTATTCCTGAACAGTAAATATTGACTGCTGTAAGGCCCTATTCAGCTTCAACAAATCATTCTTTTCTATCCTAGCTCTTTTCCTAGATTAAGTCCAGATAAGCAAATTAAAGCATGTCACAGCAAGATAGGCCAACACAGCAGGGTTTTGAGGCTGTTTTGGTTTTTGCTGGAAAGGAAGCATGTCACCAATACTGTACCTTAACCAGGTCATATTGCAGTTTCCCCAAATTATATTTGCCCCTCCTCTAAAAAACAATAAAAATGCTGCTAATTGGGCCATAACACACAGCACATTTCTGAATAGTATGGTACATAGCAAGCAGACCTCTAGGAACAGGGGGTAACCAAAGACCTGATAGAGACACAGCCCTGAAGACCTTAATTAGCTGAAACAGTCTCCGACCTTCACTTCGCTTTGTCCAAGCAGAGCCTCCGAGACAGGGTGTAACACATTTATCCAATAAACTTGTCACACGGGAAAGGCTGTGCAGCAGTGCTTGGTTGGGCCTGCCTGCACCGAAAGGTAAGAGGATCTCAGGTTGTTTAGCAGAAGGTATTGCACAATGCACAAGTTAAAACCAGGCTGGCAGGCTCTGTGGGAGCCACACTGCATAGCACTTCCCCAGCTGCCTGGGTCAAAGGCTTGCATAATGTCAAGAAAAGTAATGTGTATCTGTGATATTATTTGAAGAAGCTTCATTCAAAATATAAGCTGGTGTAATTTTCCAGTTCAGCATGCAATTTTGAATTTCTAAGATACAAAGAGAAAAAAAGGACTAGCTCATTGTATTGACATATATTGTTTGGTTAATTTTAGATTTTGTGGCACTCTCAGTAAACCATTTCACACATCTAGGTGATTTCTTGATACAATTGCATATGAGTAATAATGCCAGGAAATACAGACTTGCTTTATCCCTCTTTCATGCAGTGCCAAGTAAGAAGCTCTGATGAAGTCAGAGCAGTTACTCCAATGTGAAATGCACAAGTCTCATCCTCACACCACACAGAAAGATGCTGTTTTGTGTGTTTGTTTTAAACACACTATTCTGCACTGAGTCTTCAAATTTATGTTATTTGACTCAATAAATGTTTGATGGTCTCAGTGTAGCATCTAGTGGAGAAAGGGTAAATAACAGAAAAAATGCAAAGCAGAACTATGCCATTAACCCTAGTGCACAGCAGGGATGAAAGTGTGCCCTGCCTGGGGGGGGGAATACTGGGAATACTCCCTCAAATCATTCACTGGAACACTTCGAGGGTTTCTGCAAAGTGGCTGCAGTTAACTGGGTACAATGCAGGGCTTCTAATCTTGCAGAACAGGATGGTATCACTGGCCTGAATTCAGCTCAGGAGAGTCTCTGTGTCTGAGGTACACAACTGCTATGAAGGCAAATTGTCCTTTAGAAACTTCCCTACTTTAAATTTGCTTTTGCTGCAGCAATTACATTTCTGTCCTGGCTTAGTCAGTTGTGTGTTTCTTGAGCTCATGCTAATACTGTCTTCAATTTAACTACAGAGCCGGAGCTGCTGTTCCCCAAATTCTGTCCTGACTTAGCCCCTGCACAACCCAAATGATGTCAGTGTTGCTGCAGCAGCTGGTCACACTGGAAACACCACAGCCAGATCTGGCTCAGAGGGGACTTGGCTCAGGACTAGTCCAGGACCTGTAGTGCAGCCAGACCTCACAGGGCTCAGGGAAGTTGTGAATGCACAAGTAAAGCAGGAATTGTTCCCGCTGCCTTTGCATATTTAATCTGGGATTCAAGGGCTTAGGTTTTGAGACATACCAAATCTCAGCAGGTCCTGAAAAATGGGGTCCTCTGTGTAATTATTTAACAGCAGCAAAAAAAAGCTTTTTGTAACATTTTTAATATAATTTTTTTCTGAATGTCATTATTATATCCTGTTTATAAACAAATTAGAGTAGCATATCCATGGTAAAAGAGAAGAAAGCCTAATTTTCAATAACCATGACCTTAACAAAGTAAAGAATAGAAGGCTTTATAATTTTATATGTTTTATAATTATTTTCTTTAAACTTTGTTGTGAATTTTCAAGTGCATAATGTCTTTAGTGTTTTATGGGGAGGTGAACAAAGAAGCACAAATCGATACACTAGAGTCTGCCTCTAGGCATAGTTCATAGTGGAGAGTCCTCCACTGTTAGAGGGGGGAGACAGCTATGAAATTAATGATGGGTTTTCAGAGCTAGTTCCTCATGATATGGCATGGAAATGTGCTGCCTTGGGCAGGAATACAAAGTAGAGGGTATGTCCCTCATTAATGGTACCTCTAGAGAACACTGTGATTAATCCAAAATTATCTGAGATACAATTTCTATGCAATTCATGAGGACTCTGTATGTTGCCACATATGTGTAGCAAGCAATTACAGAAGAATCTGCATTAGCCTTGTGGCACTAACCAATCTGCAGCAGCAGACTCAAGGGTTTCCCATTCTGTATTTGTCCTTGCTAAATCTTCGAAGCAAGATAGAGACGTGATCAGATCTGCTCACTCCTTCATCACCATTAGCACACTGGAACATGTAAAGTAGGGGGGATTCCCATTTTCCTACTTTGGTGCAGAGAGTAGAGCTGATAGTGCTGCCTGCAAGCAGTGGGACTGCCCAGATTGTCTCCTGAAGTGCCTCCCAGGTCATCTCCTAAAGTGCCTTTCAGCTCTGTCCTAATCTCAGTCCAACCCCTCACTGCTTGATGTTTTCCTATTCCTCTGAACTGCCAGGGGTCCTGTCTGGTGATCCCACAACAAATCCACTGCAATAAGGGTAACTATCCTGGTTTTTGAGTACTTAACAAAGGGCAGCAGATATCACCAAAAAAACTCTCTCACTGCAGTCCAGTAAGTGACAGAGCCTGCAACTGGAGAGAAAGAGCTCCAGATTTTTACTTTTTCACACAGAGAGGAATTCACCCACACTTTCTACTGTTCTAAAGGTGACTTAGGAGTATCAGTAACAATACTATTGGTAAAGCCAAGCATTCAAAAAAGTTTGTTTCCAAGATTGTGAAATAATATAGGTGCATTTTAATTTTCATTCTGTTGTTCTTTGGGGTTTTTTCTGACTTTTTCAACTTTCATGTTTCCAAGTCCCCACAACGATTATGACTAGAAACATCATCATTATCACTCTTATCATGAGTACCATAGCTGTTTATAACACTAGCACATGAAAGCTATGATTCTTAGATAAAAAGCAAATTTTACGAACTGTGGGTAACATTACAGACCTGCTATAGATCAGATAAAAGCCACATTAAATGTGCAACTAAATGCTAGCCTTGGTGGTGGTGTCACCAGAGCCATGAAGCACTGAGACATCCTGTCCTCAGTGTGTGGTCCCTTTGGGGTTGAGTAAGAAAGGTGCAGGTAGAGTAATGGTGTAAGAGCAATACTGTGCTTTGTTGGTTTCAGTGTTGTCAGTCCACAGGGCTGGCAGCTCACCCTTTACTGGCATCTCTTGTCTTGTGTTCCCTGGTAACCCAGAAGCCAATATTGTGTCTGTGAAATATCTTTCCAGGGCTCTGTTCACCAAATGGCAAATAGTTTGAAAACTTCCGCTGGCTCTCTGGTCCTCTCGTCTTTGCTGGAAGGTTCAGATGTCATCTGGTACGCTCCATCCATACTATTTTTAGGGTACAAATATTTTTAAATAAAAAGGAACACATACAACATTTTTTACTCTTGATCTGAAAATATTTTTTTGCCCTATTAGAAAATGCAGTGGCTGAATTTTCTGTAAATGTTGATGTTTTTTATTATAATTAGTCTGGCTAATTTCTACATGATCAGCTCAAGCTTTATAATATTTTTTGCTACTTATGACATGAACTTTGGAACCACATCAGGAAGCCAGAAAGTGAACATTCTATGAATCAAAAATGCAAAACAGGTTGTACAGTTCCTGGAAGAACTTAACCGGCAAAAAAAATCTCTCTTGGCAATTTTTTTGCAGGGAGGCCTGAATGTGGGTGTACCAGGAAGTATTTTGCACATATTTTTTGTTTAGCTGAGTTGCTGCTGTGACATCTTTGTCTTTTTCTCAGGACAGGCCAAATTTGGTAGTTTTCTGTACTGCACTCTAATTCAAGGTCAGAGCAAACCACAACAGTCAATAAACGCTCTTTTATTTTTCTCTTCAGAGATATTTGTGAAGAACCCTTACTTTGGGAAGGTCTCATGTTATACTGCAATGGAGAAAGACATTTTCAGGATTGGGGTTGCATTTCTGGCTATGGTTTACCAGAAGGGGGAAAGCCCTGCACTGCTGCTGGCTGTTGGCAGACAATGCCGACCTCAAAACCGCAACTGTGAAACTGCGGCGTGGTGAGAGGTGACACACGGTCTCCGCTGTGTCTCACACGAGTGAGTAGTTCTGTGCAAACTTTTGTACAGAAGCCTGGGAAAGGCTGAAGTAACCAAGCACTACTGTATTTTTTTTTTTAAATCCACAGTAAAAAAAATGGGAAGGGATGACAGAGAGGCCATTTTCTCTTCTCTTCTTCTATATGTATTGGTATTTTTCAAAAGGTTTCCTGATGTTCTACTGGAAACAGGCCTGAAATATGCAACTGCCCATCTGAAAGCCTGAGCTCATTCCAGTGTCTGCCTTGTAGATCAAGGAAGCAAAACCATCACAAGCAACTTCTTCACCGATGTACGGTGCGTACTGCTTCTCTACACAAGCTGCTGTCACCTTAAGAAATAAACTGCTGTGGCCTTCACTCAGAGATCTTAGCAACAGAAATGTGAATAGCATTGAGTACAAAACACAGCAACATGTGCACTTACAGAATTCTTATAAGAACCAGTGCTATCTGACTTTCAGCTTTGAAAGAAAACTGTCTACTTTCCTGATAGTTACCTACAATTCAGCCAAATACAGGTCAAGGTAAAGTTAGGGAAAAATAAAATAAAGCTGGTGGAGGTGAAACCTGTATGTCTGAGCTGCTCAATTCAAATATTAATTGAATTTTTTTTATCACTGTAGAAAGAAATCAATAGTAGAATTGAAGTAATTCCTCACAGATGGAGCCCACTGATACTCTCTTGCTTTTTGCATGTATCTTTCTCTCCTCCCAAGTACTCCAGAAATTTTCTGGTAAGTTCCAAATCCCAAAGGCTTTAGTAGCAGTTGTTAGTGCTGGGTTGCTTAATGATGGACTTAGAAAAAAACTATTTTAAAACATGCAACCCAGCTCAAACCAAAGTTATATGCCTGTTGCAGAAATTACTGGGTGAGGTTGTTTGGGCTAAGTCAAAATGAAGGTCTAACTAAATCATCATTTTTGGCTTTGTATCTATGCAACTGGTTTGCTAAATTAGGATCACTAGATCTCATCTCAAAATGTTGACTAAATCCCTGTTAAGGTTCTAAAAATATTCATTAGCTGTTTCATTGATTTAAATGTTACTGGGATTTCTCAAGTTAAATCCCCACAGGATACGACAGGAAGCAAGAGGTCTGAAGTGGACATCTTTCTGCTGCGGCTGTAATATGAGAATTACATATTCTCGCTGATCCGAGTCACACCAAGGGTCCAGGTAACCTGGTGCCCTGCAGTTGTGTACAGTAGAAATATGAGGACAGAGCATTTACAGCTTAATTTCTCCTCCTATTTACTAGGGCAGTCTCTGACTATCTAAGGACAGAACTCTGTCCATTTCCCTGCAAAGCAGTCTGTTTTTCTGTTAATTTGTCTAGGAGCTTCTTGCAGCCGTAAGTATTTTTGGCATCTAAAAGATCTCATGATGATGAATTATCCAAATTAAGCAGATGTTGTTTAAATAGTACTTCCTTTTGCTTGTTTTACACTTCCATCTGAAAAAATATTATTAGATTCATCGTTGTTCCCATAAGAAATGAGTAATTGTTCCCTGTTCACCTTTCCCTTGTCAGACTTGATTTTTGATACCTGTATTACATCTCCCATTTCTCATCTATTTTCTAAGTAGTTCCAGAGTACTTGATCCATCTTAGAAGGCATTCTATCTTTCTGATTAATCTCGTCACTCTTTTTCCTATTTCTTCATGTTTTTCCAATGCTCAAGATGCTACCACATATCAAGATGCTATAAGCAGAATTTTGTCTCATATAGAAGGAAAGAACATTATTCCTGAAGATTTATGCAGTAGCATTTTATTTTATTTTATTTTATTTTATTGCAACTTTTTCATTCTCTTCTATCCTTATCAGTCCTAACTGCCTCTCTGAGCACTGAGACAACAATTTCAGAAAACTATCCATAATGACTTCAAGATATCTTTGCTGACTGATATGAACTAATTAGAGCCTACTATGTTGCACAAGTAGAGATTTTTTTGTTTTCCTTTCATTGACATCTGTGAGCATTGCATTTTAGCTGCTATTTTATCACCTATTCCATCTTTGTCATGATGTTTTTTCTTTTGGCTACTTTGTGTCAGAAGTTTTGGATTTGCTGAATAATTGTGAACCTGTAAAAAACACTGTCCAATCCCGTTCCACTTACCACTTGCGAATAGGTTGTAGAGCTCAGGTGCGTTTGGGATCTCACTGGTTACTCCCTTTGTGATCATTTACCCTCTGCAGCAGTTACCAATCACAAAGAGAGCTCTCCTCCTGCACTTTGTAAAACTGTTTGGGGAAATCTTTATACATGATTGCTTCATTCAGGCTGCACGTTAAATGTTCTTCACATCATGTCTGCAGTTTCTTTAGCAGTCAGACTGGGAAGATACCCCAAACATGCTGTCTCCCTGAGTCCCATACATGTGGATTTCCTTTCTGTGGAAATTAGATTGAGAGTAAAAGCAAGGTGGGAAGAGGAGAGGAGGAAGAAGATAGCAGAAGATGGTACGAACTTGATCTTCTTCCGACCAGGAGTTGATTATGGCTGAGGACTCCAGTGTCCCAGTGTTTGTACAAAGTCTACATAAGCCAGCTCCTCTTTATCAATGTTTGCTGACTTTGCTGACATTTTTAAAGCACTACCAGGCTTGCAGTTTCCACTTCTCATTACATGTGATGAGCCATGTGTTAAACTGACTGGTTTGTCATTTCTGTTTTCTCTGAAGTCTTGTCTAAAAATTTCTATTCCTCCAGAACTGAGTTCACTCCAAACCATAAATTACAAAGCACAGTTAATGGTTTGGCGACTTCAGATCCAAGTTCCTTTTGAACCCTGGGGTGAAAAACACATTGTCCTGGCAGTCAGGTACTGTACAGTTCACTGACTGCCTCCAAAACCACAGGTACTCAGTTCTGCAAATACGTTTTTTTTCTGACCCTGCCCCTAAAAAGGTTTTGTTGTGGCAATCACCTCAAAATCTGCCATGAAGAGGAGTGATGGGAAAAAAGCACTTAGTTTTCTCCTTTTTCCCTGAATGCTTCTGTTACATCTGAACAACATGAACAGACTGCTTCTGTTATATCTCTGTTGCCTGCTACTTCCTCACATTCTGTGGCAGATCTGTTCTTGATGTGTTTGGAAAAAAATTTATGCTTCAAAATATTTTTTGACCTAGTTTATTATGGGTTTTTTTCCAGAGTTTATGCTACTTGCCAGAGTTTATGCAACTCCTTTTGGACAGAAGCAGAAAATAACAGTATTCCACAAGTGAATGCAGAAGTGGACTTCACAAAAAGGCTCGGCTATTTGCAGTGGCTCTCTAGAAGTTCAACCTTGTGGTACTTTGATGTGTGTTAAAGGCAAAGGAGTTTGTCAAAGGCTGGCTAGAGAAAAAA
Organism: Dryoscopus gambensis; assembly: GCA_013389985.1. NCBI lineage: Eukaryota > Metazoa > Chordata > Aves > Passeriformes > Malaconotidae > Dryoscopus > Dryoscopus gambensis. The sequence continues at coordinate 187,186 of WEIT01031330.1, forward strand.
GGACTTAGTGAAATATTGTCCAGAAACTCTAAGTACTGATGTTTCCATTATCTTTCAATCTCAGTGTATTTCTGAGCATTATCTGTTAAATATAGTTATAAAAGAAATACAGCCAGCCTCCAGACTGGATGATAGCTGCAACAAGCTTAATACCTCAAATTACTGTTTTGCAGTATTCTAACAATTAGTACTGTGGAGCCCTATGGCACCAGGTATTGCATAAACTTAAAGAGAAAGAGAGTCCCTGTCCCAGGCAGCGAAATTTTTCTGTCCCCCTAGCTCAGGACACTGCTAAACACTCATGTTCAATATTTATGTCCATACTATGGACTATGGACATATTAACAGTGATCCCAAAACGATGTTCCAGCACAAACTTCTCTGCCATTTATGCTGAGCAGTGGCACTCCCCACATGGGATTTGGCCAACTTTAAGGTTGTTCCCTGAGTAACGTGTGTATGTTCTAAGAGCTTTGCTGAATTAGGACCCTACTTTATAGAAAATGTATTTACTTATAAACATACATTATGCTTGATCAAGCTTAGTGTTAAGTGCCTTGTCTCCTCTTTTCACAGCTAAACTCCACCTGTGGTGAGAGTAATTTATCTTGAATTGCTTTAATGCAGTGTTTAAGTGTGTCTTCTTGGCCACAAAGCAGTTTGCATGTATTTCAGTGAGAGGCTTAAAATCCCATTCACATTTTTAATATACATTTTTCTCACATAAATTATCACAGCTTGGTTGGCAGGTCTTGCATAAGTAATAAGGCTGTTGGCACAAACACATACCACAGATCTGTTAGGTAAAGGAGAAGCTTTTGTATGCTTCTATATTTACACAAGACATTTAACTTGTACAAAACGGTTTAAGATATTGGTGTTTAACTAGCAGGACACGACGAGTCATGAGATAACATATCCTCCCCAAAATGCATCAACAGAGTACAGATAAATCCCCATGCACTGGTTTGAAAATTAAACTCTTGCTATGCAAAATATCTTCACAAAACACAGCTTTCATTGCTTATGTACACTGGCAGACAACAGCCAAAAATTTGCTGTTATATCAAAGAGCCATGCTCCTGAAAGAGAATTGAGCTGAATGCACTTTTTACATGAGAAAGGAATGCGCTCTTTCAAGCAAATAATGACAAAGTGACATTTCAGTTTGCTTTCTGTCTTTCATTCATAATTTTGGGAAGTGATTGCTCAGGGTATATAACATGGATCTCAGAATTCTGCAAAGTAAGTTTTTTGCTGAACTCTGCATTGTAAGGTCTGAGCAATGTCTGCACTCAAACATCCTGCAGTGCAATTTTGCTCCATTGCTGTTGTAAGAGCATGAGCTGGAGAGCTTTGTCTCGATTGCTGTTTAGTGCTCTTGCAAAGTAGGCCTGACCTGAAGTACTCTGCACATGGTGGGAATCTTCCACTGTCTTGATTTAGGGCTTTGAATCAAGTCTTCTGTCAACAAAATGCAGAAAAGGCAATGTATTGCAAGGAAATAACTTTGGAATGTATATATAATACCTGTATGTGTCACCAATTTTGTGTTAGATCAGCAAAACAAATCCCTTTGTAATAGTGCAAGGTTACATTTGCCAAAACAATGTTGTGTAGTTTTACGGTCACCACATTGAGTCGTTTGAGTTGCTCCTCTATCACACTCTGTTGAAAGTAATGTATTAATTATTGTTCTTCTCAAATTGAGTATAACTGTATGTTTAACACAAACCATGCACAAGAAAATGATATGAAAATGTGAGAGGCAGAATTGGAAGCTTAAGTGCAAATGGATTAAAATGTATGTATGCAATTTGTGACTAAATTTGACATGATCTGAAAGAGAATTATCAGGAAACCAAGACAACTCTGCAGCTAAGGATGCCTTTAATGCACAGAAGAACATATGCCCTGCTCAAGAGGCTGGCAGCAGCTAACAAATGCAGGATGCGGTTGCTGATATCTCTACATGCACCACAATCAGTTTGTCAGTATAACTACATAGAGGTTCAAGAAGAGCTGGAGAAACATGAATGCAATAAGGAGTGGCATTACTGATGCTATGTGTATTATTTTGGGGCGTTATGAAATCATCAGTTTAGGAATTGTTCAATCCAGGGGAATCATTCACATTTCAAGCATTGTCATCTTACAGACTTTTGTTAATAAAATGTAATCTCAGCAATTTATAACTGTTTTCTACTCATTGCCACAAAGAAGTCTATTATTTAAAAGTGCTCCAGAGATTGTGATCTGAAATTTCTGGTTGACTGCCTTACCCAAATTCAGTCTTCTCACCCGTGATTCAACTTGTTCCTGAAAGAAGTCATGTGGAGTATCCTGTATATCCTAATACCCGCTCAGGAAATGGGAGAGGTTACAGGTCCTTGGATTATTAAGCCTATTAACATGGAGGGGGTACCATTGCTTTATTAAAAGTAATTGGGGGAAAACACTGCTAAGAGGGAAGGACTATTTAAGCAAAAGAACAAAACTGGCACAAGAACAGTTTAGGCTGGAAATGTATATAAGGTTTGCAAACATCAGACAAATGAGATTTTAGAAAGCTTCCTAATTAGAAGAGAACATGCAAGCTCTTTCAGTATTACTCCACATCTTGCTATGGTTAGGAATTTAATTTTGAAATCCAAGAACTCATTCCCAAACATTGTACTCAGTAATCTTAAGGGTCTTTCCCAGCCTAAATGATTCTATATATTCTATGTGTCTGTTATTAAGTAAAAAGCTTGTTGTGAGAGGTTGTATTTTAATAAGTGGACATTAAAGACATTTTTAACCAAACCCTTTCATACACAGTGTAAGTACATCAAAGGGCCGAGTTGTGTTAAACCACCTCTTTGAACGCAAACCTGCCCATAGGCCACGTAGGAAAATCTTCATGTGGCCAAGAGGCACAATACACATACTCTGCAAAGCTCCGGCAAGGACCTACAGGCGCTAATGACCCTCTGGGACATTTGCAGGTAAGGCTGGGTGGCCATGTGACCAAGACGGAGGGTTACGACATTAAGACAGCCCCACTGCTCCTCTGTGGCTCACTTTGTCCCTCCGAAGGGCGCGGGTCAGAAGAGGAGCTTGCGGCTCCACAACGTCCCTGAGCAGGACGCGGTCCGGCGGGCGAGGGACAGGCGGCGGGCGAGCGCCGGGAACCAAGCAAAAGCAGCGACGGCCCGCCCGCCTCAGCGCACCGCTACAGGCGTGAGCGACGGCTCAGCTGGCCAATCCGCGCTCACCGCCGCCTTCGGCTATGGCAGACCCAGCCAGTCAGGCCGCCAGGTGCACTCTCGGTCCTGCCCCTTCCCTTTACGGACACACGACGGGGCCAATAGCAAGGAGCGCACAGCACCGCCCCCTTCGGCTCTCGCGAGCTCTCCGGGGCTGCCTCCCGCCCGCCGCCGGGTGACTGCGCAGCTGCAATGTCGGTTGCTATGCTGCCCGCGTGAGGCGGGCGGGAGGGCGGCGATGAGGGGAGGAGGCTGCAGGTCCTCCCCC
>WEIT01031332.1:4156-20439 GCA_013389985.1 Dryoscopus gambensis
GTCTTCACCTCCAGTAGCTCAAATTTCCCACTTCCAGAATGAATAAGAAGAGAGCTTGTCTACTTGGATAGAACTGGAAAGGAATTTAATATCCACCTGTCACAAGGAAATCCTTGTTCAACAAACAGGGGAAAGGTACTCAAAATAATGGTCTGGATTATAGCCCTTATTTTATGGTAAAACCACGGGGTAACAACAAGCAACTCCTTTTAACACTTTCATCTCTGCTTTCCTTCACCCATTTTGCATTGCCTGCTGGAGGGTTTACTGGGGGGAGAGTCCCTTATTGTGATGTTGCTTCTGTTTCTTTTCTCATGCCTAGTGCAGAGTCCTTTAGTGGTAACATGGTTTAGAGCAGCTGTTGCGGTAATTTGAAGAATTTTTAAATTATTTCATGTAACTGCAAAATAATTGTTTTCTTTAATGCACTGAATACTTCAGGCTGTAAACATACAAAATCATGAAAGGCATGACAAAGGAAACACAGTGTAAAATTGAAATAGATGTCAACTTGATAGGCTACTACGGCTCAAGAGGAATTACAGTCTGTCGTTCAAAAAGTCAGATACACAATGGTTAAATACTAGAAAATATTTATGAGACAAACAGCAGTATTCAGAGTTCAGATAAAGAGGCTGTTCTAAGACATGACAAAAAATGGCATCTGTTGAAATACTTCTAGCGCAGAGAAATCCAAGATAGCATTCTTTCTTTCTCAGGTATGGAAGTCTCTATAGTTTCCCTCAGTAGATGGATTAAAATGATGACAGATGAAGATTCATTGCCAAAGTAAATGAAGGATCACATTTTGATACGTAATTACTTGGGTTTGGGCCATTAAAAATACAAAAAAATGGAAGCTAAACACAGATTCAAATCTCTACACTGGTAATATTAAATTGTTCTTTGACATTCAAGCAACTGTCAGAAACTCAAAGTAGCAGTGCCTTTCCATCTCCACAGTTGTGGAGACATGATGACTTTTTCCCTTAGTTTTGGCAAATACCTTTTGTGCCATACAGCTTTTGGCTATAAAAGGTGCATAAAGTTGACTTCTTCAAGAAACCCTGTCCAGTGTGTATGTGTGCAGGTCTCCAGACCTGAAAAATGAAATAGGTAAGTCCTGTTGCAATGTTGAAGACTTGGCATGAAATCATTATCCTACTGAAATGAATGAGATTTATTCCACAAATTTCAGTATGGCTTGGATTTTACCTCTGGATGAGAGAATAACCACTTGATACTTCATTTGGTCCTAACCATTCCCTCGAATTAAACAAGACATGATGTATTTCTACAATACTCCTCAAAGCCAGTGTTTTTGTTGCAATGTGGTGACAGATGCCAGCCATACTGGAAGCATTACAAACTGACTCCGAGTGAGACATTAACTTGATGCCCAGAAAATAAACTTTCCTCTTCTGTTTGCTGAGTGCATTAGGGAATGTTTCTGACATGTTTTGCAGGACAAACCCTTTTGTTCTGCTAATAGGGCTCATGTACATACTTCCAGTGGGAAAACATCTGTTTTATAAATCTGTCCTCCTAGATATAGCTGGATTCAAACTACAGACTCTGGAACCACATCCAAATACTCCCAAAGTTCAGCAGAGTTTGGATCAGGAGGCTGGACTCAAGTAATTGCAGAAAAATAGGCCAGGTTTGGGATTTAGTCTTCATACATTTTCAGGGACACTGAAATTTTGTCTTAGCACCAGCTCTGCTTCTCAATTCTGAGCACATTCCTTTCATGTTGCTTTGGGCAGGCAGGCTGCACCTATGCACAGTGATATAATACAAGTACATTTCACTCAAAGGAGCTGCTCTCATGAAAAACTGAGGTGAGGTTAAAAGTAACTTTCTAATTCCATTTCATTCATCCACTGGAGAAATTTTCAAACTTCTGCTTCGGTGCACACCTTAGTCAGACAATGCAACATGATCCATAACAAAATCAAGGCTTTTTTCTAAATTATTTTATAACAGAGTGTGTTAGCTGACATCTGCAGGTTTTCAGCTTTGACCTATTGTCAATTTTATTTTTTTTTAATATTGGGCTCATTTTTAAACTCAATAGTAACTGGGGAAGTAATTATCTTAATTTTTTGAAAATCTTTAGTTTTGGTTCTGCTCCTTGAAGAACTGGCATCCAATAAAAATAGATAACAAAGAATTCAATGAAACTTTGAAAATTTAGATGAAAGAACTTCTGTGAATTTTTAAGGTGAGGAATTAAATCTTCTGAAATATCTGCTGCTCAATAGTCTCTATGAGGTCAGAAGTTTCAAATGTAGACTCTACTCCTTATGAATATATAACAGATGTTGTTGTTCCTTGTCTTATATCCAATACAGGAATATGTAAGAGAGGGTAGCAAAAAGCCTTCTGAAGCTACTCATGAATGCTCCTACATACAATACCCAGATCCATGCCAGTGAAGGGGCCACACCGGAAGTCACAGCTTTGGGTATCTGAACAATTCAGAAAAGACACTCAGCAAATGGACTGTCCAAGGAAAACAAAACAGCCTGAAACACTACTCTGAGATAACAAATAGCCATAGCAAATTACAGTCTACACTCACCAAGCTCCCTAATCAAGAGTCTTAAGAAGGAAATTTTTTTTAAATCCTTATTTGGAAAGACACTAATTACCAATAATTAAAATAAAGCAAATTACAACATCAGCTATTCAGTATCTAAATGTAACACCTGACATAAGAGAAACCACTAAGAGGGAAGTTCAAGGACTGCTGAAGCTGATGAAGCCATGGCTGCACAGATCTGTTTCCAGCTGAAGCAGTCTCTGTCCTACTCTCTTCTTCTGGTGATGCCCTTTCACTTCTTCCTGGTGCCGGCACAGCTATGTAACTGCATGTTGATCTGGAGAGAGAAAATTCTGCTAAGAAATACCTTTTTTTTGCGACATCATTCTTTCCTCACGGGGAGTGAGAGCTTAGGGAGATGATAGCAGAAGGATGATAGAAGGAGCATGTACTGCCTAAAAGGGCACAAAACACAAAATGACAGCTAAAGACTATTTCTGCAGCTACAGTGAGCTTTGGACTGGGCCTCATCTCCACCAAAAAAGGATTTGCCACACAGCTATCATCTCTCTTTCATCTTAAAGGAGAGAGCCCAGCCTAATTCCATTTCAACCTCTGTCAGCAATAAGTGATGCTGGCAATGACCAGTATTTTCTATGGCTTTTCCTCCCCAAATGTAATTGCAACTTATATTATTTTCTGGGTGACTTAAAAGCCCAGAAGTGGTGTAAATATTCAGGAAAACTCATATGCTGTACATGAAAGTGCTGTGATTCTGTAAAGCTGGGAGAGAAAGGCGCTTTGTACTTTGCACAAATGAACAGTAAGTACAAGAACAGCTCACCACTGAGTGGATGTTGAATCATTCTCCTTGCTGGGAGATATATGCTTGTGAGCAAAAAGTTCCTGCCATAAAAATGCTGCCATTATAAGAGAACCAGAGTATTCTCAAAACTGTGCCTGATGCAGAACACAGTTTTCTCTGAGAAGGGTGGGAGTCAAATGCCTTGGAGGCAGGCTAGGGGACTACACAGCATGTTGTTTTATGAGAACTACTTTGCTCTGACAAGGAGATTAAAGGAATCTAGGTTTCTTCCACCTCCACAGCAGGACTTTGCGCCTCAGACTGTGGCACAACGAGGCAAGCGTGCAGAGCAGGTGGTTCACCTCACTCATCGTGAGTCTAAGATAGATGGGAAGGGAGGCAGCTCCTGAGAGATCTCTTGCAGCCTGGCAGCAGTTCAGTCCATTCCTGTCCTTCACGCAAAGCTCTGGCAGGATCCAAGCACTTCAAAAGTCTCTCCCCTTGCCCTCCCCCAAAAAAGCACAAATATTTTTCTGTGTGGACTTTGACCTGTAACTCAAGAGTCTCTGATAGTTATAACCAGGAGTGAAAGCCCAATATCACTTCCAGTGGAGTTATTCTGAGCCAGGACTACTGGCACATGCTCTAGAAGAAAGCACAAAGTGTTTTAAAGAATCAGCAGTCAGGTAGATTTGTGGATTTTTTGCCTAGAAGGAAAATTAACATAATGTATTTCTCTTCCCTTGCAATTACATGGGGCACTGACATCCCAGAGAAACCAAGGGTCACTAAAAAGTTGATGCACCATCCTCACAAGTCCTTAGAGACAAAACAGGGAAGACAGGAGTATTCTGAGTATTCCCTTTTGAATTGCTTTCAGACAGAGATCTCTAAGAACCAGGATGTTATTTATGTAATTTTTTTTACATCCCAATATTTAAGTACCACCCCACTATTGAGAGACGATTCAATGAATAAAATAGGAAAAGATGCATGGAAGAAATGAGGCCTCCCTCTGTCAATATAAAAGTTCAATTGATGACCTGGGGTTATTAAGAAGTAAAGCATTCAGACCCTCTGGATCTTTTTCAGTCTTAGAAAAGGATCAGTGACCCAGTCAGCAAACTGTCTCTATAAAGAAATGGGGGCCTCTGTCATCATGATTAAAATTAATCCACATTTATGTTGGCAACAAAGAAGCTGAGGATTTAATGGACATAGAAAAGAGACAACCTCCCAGCCGAAGGGGTTATGCCTGAGATATACTTAACTGATAACTGAGGAAAAAGTCTTGTCCTTGTAAGTCTTGCTCAACACGTCACACTCAAGAATTATTGTGGAAAAACATAGAAGTTTTTGATCTGTTTTTCAAACATAGAGTATGAAAAGACTTTTCTGTTGGTGACAAAATCCTTCAACTCCACCAGTGTTGCATATTCTATCAGGACTCAAAGTAAGGACTCAAAGGACACCCTGTCCTTTCCCTTTAAAGATTCTCAATTTAAGGCAAATTAGAAAATTATAAAAGCTCTTGTGACCCAAGTTAAATGAGCAACATTTACATACTATGCTGTTCAGAATGTATGGGCTCTCTGTACTTACGAGAGAGGAGAAAAAATGGCTCTACCTCAAGTTGCAGGCCCCAAACTGATAACCAAATAGCTTGCCCAAAAAACGGTGTGGCTCATACACAGTGAAAAAAAAAGGCATCTCTTCTTTCATGATCTAGTTTTTATTTGAAAGACATAAAAATTAATACAATCTTCCATAAATGAAAACACCTGAAACTTGAAGCTCTTGAAGGAAGCTGGCGTCCCATGAGTTTTGTAACTGAAAATTATGAAAATTCCCAGCAATCACCGGGGGGGAAATTAGAAGTTCCCCAAACCTGCTATAGAAAGTGGTAATCTTGATATTGTCAGTGGTTATAGGGTGATTTTTTCTCAGCCATGTCTACCAGTTATGTCTGTATTAGGATGTAATGCAGGCCAATAGGGGATCACAGAGACAGCCAGTGCTGAGAACCAGCATACACAGCATACACAGCTTACACATTTCAAGGAGTTTTATCTTGAATGCTGACTCTTCCTGTTGACTGAACTCCCATTAGTGATGGAAGGAGGTTGTGTGTACTCATGGAATATGTCTTTAGGTTTAGTTTGATTTGAACAGAATCCAGCTCCGGAGCCTGAGACCTCTGTTCAGTGGAAAGTCCAGCACATGATGTACAGGGTACATCTGGAGATTGGCTTCTGAAGAGTGCACTTCAGCCAAAAAAAATGCTCTAGTTCATACCCCTCAAAGAAGAAGATGAATAATTTTGAATAGATGAGAAAGGAAAAAAAAAAAGAAGTATATCCTGGCTGCGTGGATAGAGAAGTTCACCTTCCCTGCAGTATTTCAGTCCATGCCAAGTGAAACCTGGAGGAGAACAGTCCTGCTCAGATGGACAAACTCCATGTCTGAAGGAGTCAAGGGAAGGACAGAAGGACAGGTTTCACCAATTAACTCAAGTGAATCTGCTCTTATTTTATCACAAATTGCACTCAAAAGATAAAAATAAATATTTGTTTTTTCTATAAAACCATTTGTGTTTGTCTTCCGATTGAGAGAGGCTGTACATGTTTTCTGAGTGTTTGCTAGGAGTTGTGACAAACAAAGCAAATCACCCTATTTCATCAAGAGTAGGAATAACTTAGTGAACATAAAAAAATCACACAGACAATTGCAGCTGAGGCTAAATATTTGGGACCAACAAAAAGTTTGCAAAAACTAAGGCTTTCAGAAACCAGGCACATTCTGCCTTTCTTCTTCTGTGACACTGGAAGATGTACAATTAATGATGAATGAAGGACCTATGACTTGATTATGAATCACCTTCTGTCTGACTTGGTCTTCTGAATCATTTTAATTGTAAACTAAACTCTTTGTGGATTACTGTCATTCACGAATTGCCTGGTAATACCAGTTTTCTGGCTGATGTCTGCTGCTGATCTGACAAATTAGGGAAGGTAGACTTTTTCTTCCCAGATCATGGATATCTTCAGAAATTATGCTTGGACTGTTTTATAAAACCTGAGACTGGTAAAATATAACAAGACAGTCAACTCAAGCAGCTCAAAAATAACTGCAAAAAAAGGTACAGAGACAGCTTTAGGTTTCTCATCAGTGTAAGGAACATTGAACTATGTGGCCCCAAAAGAGGACAAAACTCACTTCTGGGACACCATCAAATCTTGTACTTGGGGGGGAAAAGGGAAGGCCTTGGGAGGTGTAGTGGGAACATATGGCTGTGAAGCTGGATTTGAATTTCATGGGACTGAGGATAAAAGGGGATGAACTAGAAGAGTTATGAAGAGATATGAAAACCTGTATTATATTTTGTGGGGTAATTTCATACTCACCTTATCCTATAAGCCTGCAGGACTTCACTCAATCTGTTTGACTATGGTAGCTGGACATGACAGTGACATGGGATCATGGTTATCTGACCAGTGCATGGTAACAGCCATATTCCACCCACCCCTAGCTCTCATCCTTTCCAGAGTAGGGTCATCTAAAAAGGCATATTTTGTCTTTGGGAAAGATCTTGTCAAAAGGAAAATAGTGCTTTTAAACCTTCAGATAAAGTCAAAATGCTCCAACCCAAATAATTCAGAATGGCAATTTTCTCTCTTTTCTCTTGAAAATATTTTTTTTGGCAGTTTCTACATTAAAACAAAAACAAACAAACAAGAAACCCAGAAAAGTAATATTTTTATTTGTAAGGGGTTTATTAAATGTAATTTAATGTGCCGGGATACCCCAAACTAATTGTTTTAAGAATTTTAAATTTAAGTAAAATTGTTGACGCTTTTGGTTTTATCCTGTTATATTATTAAATAAACTTAAGAAACAAAACAAATTGGAAAAAACTCTATAGTTACCACTGAGTTTTCTTGATTCCTCTGATCAATACATTATGCTTTTTGTAGCATAATGAATTTGCCTCCTTTTCTCCTGACTAAACATCTCCAGCTCCCACACCTGCTCCTCATCAGACTTGTGCCCCAGACCCTTCACCAGCTTCATTGTCCTTCTCTGGACACGCTCCACCACCTCACTCTCCTTCTTGTAGTGAGGGACACAAAACTGGACCCAGGATTCAAAGTGTAGCCTCATCAGTGGCTAGGATAGTGGAGCAATCTCTGCCCCAGTCCTGCATGTTGATACATTTCTGATTTTTGCATCTTTTCAAGAATTTAAGAAAGAGCCTTTCAAGACATTACTCCACACTGGTCTTAACGATGACCAGAGTGCTTTTTCACTCTGGATATTCATTCCTTCTGCAGCATCTTATCCAAGTTTGGTTTGCAGCTGGATTTCTAGGATGGGAACAGAAACCATGGCCATCTTTAGGGTTCTGAAACTATTGAATTTTTAACACATCACAGAAATACATTCCAGTTTCTCCCTATTAAAATGCAGAGGTAATTTTTCGTTAATTTGTCAAGACTCTAGGTTCCACCTCCTGCCTGGAGATGTAATTAAAAAAAAGTTCTGCACTGTCCATCAGATGTACATTTGGCTGCAAGAACACAGATGCCCTTGGACTTTCATATTTCCGCAGTCACTGTCATGCATGTTGTTTTTGCTGTCACACCCCACAGTTTCACAGACAGGCAAAGCCTGGACTACAGTGGGAATGCTACATTTCTTCTTCACTTAAGAATATGCAGAGCCCATAGAGGGAGTGTCAAAGTATCATTCCCTGCTGTGCAAGTGTGACAAATATATAGACAACTTTCTCAACAAACTGAGAGAGTAAGAAAAGCACGTTCAGAATTCATATAAATTTCAGGGGGCTCTGTTGACCACAGAATTTCATGAGAAGGCCTGCACTTGCAAACTGGAGTGGGCACAGAATTCTGTCTCTCTATTACACTACCAGCAAAAATTTGAATGATGNACATAGTAACAGTGAGGAGAGGGAGGGATAATCCAGTGCATAGGTTGTTCAGATGGGGGCTCACAGCACTGGCCAAATCGTGACTGCTCAAACAGCTATTGCCAGTAACCACTGGCAGCTGCAGAACTGTCAGCCCAGCCTGTTCCATCTGTAAGACTATATAACTCACCTTATAGTCTTTCATTAGGGCTTTAATGACTCATAAATCATGCGCCAGAATCCTACAGCCTGTTTCATCCTTCTCTCAACTAAGATTTCCTCTGTAACCTTTGACAAGACATTTCATTTTTGCCCTACCGCTGATGCCCACCTACAAAAATGGTAAGCATAATCCTATTCTTTAAGTTCTGTGAAGGGGCATTCCCAACACAGAGCAAAGCACTCAGAAGTCACCATGCTAACATCTGGACAAATCAGGCAGGAAAAGCAGCTAAGCACAGGGCAGCTAAACGAGGTTGATACATGTTTTGTTGCACATTAAACTTTAATTGTTCACAAAGGCAGATGCATTATGAATAAAAAGAAAGAGGTGACAACCTTGTAAGAATTTAAAAATTTGATATCATTTGTGAATTTACCCTAGGACAAACTCATAGAGACAGAGAGGCAGGCACACACCTACATACACACACATCCGTGCATTTACTTGCACGTGCAAGTTCAGGTGCATGTGAAAAGCTCATTTTTATTTGCAGGTGCAAACTTTTTCCAGTGTTGAGGCTTGCAAGTCAGGAAATTTTGCACATTTCACAAGGGTGGAAAAAAGTTTTGATTTCATGGTAAATATTTCATGAAACAAAGACCAGATGTTTGTCTTAGCTCCTGTTTTCACTCTGCCTTACTTTCCCAGCTGGAGTTATTAATTATACCTTTTATTCTCCTACTGCAGCTCTTAACTCCAAAAGATTAAATGGCTTGATTAGCACTGTTTAGCTTTTCCTAGGTGGTTTATTGAATGTCACATTTAACATTCTGGCACCTCACAGATGAAACTAAATTCTTGCAGCCTTGAAGAAATATGGCTATTTGGTTTTTTTTACCAGAGAGCAAGAGAAGGGCATTTGTTACATATTTATAAACACATCACATTGGACATTTCTATTTATTCTTTAACACACTCTCACAAACACACAGCCTGTCCTAGGCTGTATATTATTTATAAATGTTGACACTTAGTACTTCTGGAAATGCCTCTTGGAAATTTTTTCACAAAATAGTGACTGGGAGGCTTACGGAGATTTGTAGAAACCTTGGAGTCAACAAAATATCGTCTCATGATTTTTCTAACTTTTCTACCTGCTTGGAAACCTATAGAAAAAGATGCCAGTACACAATCCTTTAGCAGATAAGGAACACTCAATTCTTAATCCTGGTGCGCTTATATGTCTGTACCTGTGCTAATGAAACAGAATCAATAATTCACCATGAGAGACCTTTGATGTAGCTCCGTTAGTGGCTGGTTAAGATAGCGCCAAGATTCATTCTTTTAAATTGCCTAAGATCTGAATCCTAAAGCTCTCTACTGAACTGAACCTTGAGCCAGCCATCAGATGATGGCCATCCCAATATTTGCATTGGGCCGGTATCTAAAGCCAGAAGGCTGGTGTGGGTTTGCTGTGAAATAAAAAGCTGCTTTTTTATTTCACAGGCTGTAAGTTAAAGTGCTTGCAAACAGCTTTCTCTCTTCCCCCTCCCACCCTCAAAGTCTAGGATTGACATGGGTAGCTGCCTAGCTAGCTTGAAGTACTTTCAAAAAACCATCATTTTGATCAATTGAACCCATGTTCTTGAACATCTTTTCAGATTCTAACGTTTTAAGGACTTTTTAGAAAATGTCATAACATTTATCTTCACGTGTTTTCTACTTCCAAGAAAACACAATGATGATCCATCAGCTACTTATTCTGAAGAGAGAATAGACTATGTAGACTCTGATTGTTAACAGCAGAACACAGTAAGAAGTAAAGGCTGAACACAGATTTTAGCCTGTGGCAGGACACAGGTCCTACATAGCAACTGAAAGCTGTTCCTGTGCAGATGGAGCTAATGTGAGCTCAATTTGGCCAATTTTTATAATAATTTCTTTGAATTCTGAGGAACCTGATCTTAAAAAGCAGATCTTTTATTTCTTCCAATTTGCATTCACATCCACATACAAATGGCCACAGAGGAGGGCCTATATCCGCATCACAACAGAGCACAGGGGTGAGGGCACTGCATGGAGCTTGCCGGCTGGAGGAGCTCAAACTACAAAGCTGGAAGCAGCCAGGTCACACTGAGTAAATTAGACAGAGACCCCCTTTCATTCTTTGCACCATATGCCAAGCATCCTGCACACTGGGCACGGGCAATAGCAGCACACCATGTTTATACACAAGTGTCAGGAGCTGTGGCCATTGCCACAAGTGTAGAAGCAATTAAGACAGAAAAATTTCTAAACCTGCAATGATTTTTGTTTGTCACGGATTACTCCCTCACCCCACTCCCCTGCTGTGGTCTCTAACTCTGCTTGGTTTCCCATTCCATTTACTTCCAAAGTGACCCCCCAAGCCCGAACAAACAAAACCAGATGTGAGACTAAAATGCTATTTTGTGTCACTGCAGCAGCCCTTTGTTTTGCCTCGTTTGTTTAGCTCTAGTTTGTAAGAACTTTGGGGCAGAGGCTCTCAATTGTTCTTTGTTTACATCTCATCTGCAAAAGGGCCTCCTCCTTCTTCACTGGCTCTTGTACTCTACCACAATAAAGATGACTATTAATAATATGACCTTCAGCTAGCTGGAATGTATTCAGCAATTTAAGGCATTGACATTGGAGAAATCCTTATGAATGCCTGAGATCATATAACCCTTCGATTTGTTTTCAGGCCTATCTCCAAACTGTGGTTAAGTAGCTATCATTTCTAACATTTGCATTCCTCTTACCCCATAGTGTGTGAGGGGGATGGTACTATCATAATTATACCACATTCTTCTGGGTTCCATAACGAGCTATTATTTTGCTAATGGAATATTCAAGCAGTCTGCAGTAATTTATCAAATAGTCCCAAGTCCCATTTTCTCTGTGTGAATCTTTTTGTTCACAGGTAAATTGATGTGTGGGGGGTTATCAAGGCTTTTTTGTAATTCAAATTAACCATTCCACCCCCCTCTTGGAAAAAAAGATCGTTAGACACAGAATGTTATTTTTTTTTTCTAATGATGTTTAGAATTAGAATTGTGCAGGCTTCCTGTGAGTGGCAATTTCTGCATTTTAATTCATTCTTACAGTGTTTTTGCATTTTAACGCCTAATTTTGAAAATTTGCCTAGACTAAAGGGGAGCAAAATGTAATTCCTTTTCTCCTTACAACTATTGTCTGCTCCACTGTCAGATTAAACTGCCAACAGTGTAGAGTGCCATTGAATTGGAGATGAGAGGGGGGGAAAAAACACCAACCTCTCCGTTTATTTTACTTTCAGTTAAAAAAAAGCCAAACCCCCAAATCTGGACATGTTCTTAGACCACACTGAAAAAACACACACACACACTCACACATGCACATACACTCTCACACCTCTTCCGCAGTGTATTTCTCTGTGTAAGAGGAAGAAGGAAGGGGTGTGTGCACCCTCACACTCCTGCATGTACACATGCACATGTGTATGAGGGTAGCAGGGGGAACTGGTACCTAATAAAAGAAGGGTTTGTGCAAATGGTTTCTATGAATGACAAGATTTCTTGTCTTCTCAAAAACTGTCTCTGCCACAGTCCCTCATTTATCTCCTAACTACAGTTAGGAAATTAATAGCTGGCAATGTCAAGTGAAGAGTTTTGGCATAGAATGACAGAATCACTGAGGTGAGAAGGGACCTCTTGAGACCATCTAGTCCAAGTCCCTGCTTTGATCAAGATCACAGATGACACAAAACTAGGAGAAGTGGTCGATACAGCTGATGGTCGTCAGCAAGAGCAGGTTGCTCAGGATGTTTTCTGGTTTTGAATATCCTCAGGGATGAAGACTGCACAATGTTTCTGGGCAAATGTTTGAACATCCTCCCTGTTAAAAAAAAAGCGTTGTTTTTTATGTTTAAATGGGACTTTCTTTATGTCCGTTTGTGCAGATTGCCCCTCTTCCGGCCACTGTGCATCACTATGAAAACTCATCCCAGTCAGGTATTTGCACACAAAGGTCTCTCAGAGCCTTCCCACCTCTGGGCTGAACAGTCCCAGCCGTGTCAGCCTCTCGTCCTATGTCAGATCCTCCAAACACTTAATCATTTTTGCGGCATTTTGCTGGACCCTCTGCAGTGTGCCAACTTGCACTGGGGAGTGCCCAGATCTGGACCCAGAAGTCCAGTCACATCTCATCAGGGCAATCTAGATGGAAAGGGTCACCTCACTTGGTGTGCTGACAATACTCTTCCCAATGCACTCCAGGACACTGTTGGCTTTCTTTGATGCAGGAGCACATTGCCAACTGATGCCAACTTAGTGCCTTCCATGACTCCCAGGGCCTTTTTTGCCAGGCTATTTTACAATAGTTTGGCCCCAGGCTAGCCTGGTGCATGGGCAGGACCCGACATTTCCCTTTCTTGAACTTCAGGAGGTTCCTGTCACTCATTTCTCTGGCCTTTTTATGTCCCTGTGGATGGCAGCACAACCGTCAGGAGTATCAGCCACTTCTCCCATTTTTTGTCATCTGCAATCTTGCTGAAGGCATGTTCTGTCTCATCATCAAGGTGACTAATGAAGACACGAAGGACTAGCTGCAGGACTGATTTCTGGGATACAACATAGTGACTGGCCTCCTGCTGAACTGTTTGTGTTGCTGATCACGAAACACTGAGCCCATCAATTCAACCAATTTTTACCCTGCCTCAGAGTCCACATCCTTCATCTTCCGTACCTCATAGTCCATATTTCCTTCATTTTCTATGAAGGTGCAAGGGGAATCAGTATTGAATGCTACAGAGGAAATAAAGAAAAAAAATCATCTGGAGAGGTTACTGCCTTCATCTGCCTCTATAAATGCTCTGTCCATCTCAGCTTCTTAGATCCTGTTTTTACCACAAGTATGATATGTGGTGTTACATGGTTTTCGAGGGATCTGCGTCTATAAAGTACATTACAAGGAGAGTTCTTTGCTTTTTCAAACCACAGGGTTAATTTTCCTTTGCATTGGAATGCCATATGCTGCCATATTGCATTCCACTTAGGGTGTCTAAATACAAGAACCTGTTTACTCCCTCTCTTATAGAAACAGCTCCCACTCATTTATTGTGGGGTGGAAGCAGAACCAGTTAATAAGCTATTTTGAGACTAGTCCATGGGACATGAAAACAGAAAAGCTAACAACCATAAGGTTTTTAATCTCTGACTCATTATTTCAGGCCAAAATTTTATCCGGTAGCCAAACATTCCTCCAGTGAAGGTTTATATTGAAACTGAGACATTACTGGGGGAAGAGGGAGAGGTAGAGTTCTGTTTGTGACTAGATGGTCTTTTCTAACGAGAACCATTCTGTCACAAAGAATTTCTGATTTTTCCCAGTAGTTTATCTTTCTGTAGCCTTAGTTCAGGTGGATACTGAGCCAGTTATCATCTGAATGTGCTGATCTGGTATAATATGTTTATTCAATGCACTGATAATTTCTTAAGTGCTCTGTATACTGAAATAGGTAAAAATCAGAATAATGAGAGAACTTGAACTTCATCAGCTATCACCCAACCAGTGTCTCCAGCCTTCAGTTCATGCCCCCAGAATAGACTGGTTTCCTCCCTTACCTGCTGGATGATCAGTGCACACAGGGTAGCATGAGTTCATCACAGCTGTGCACAGTGCTGACTTCTGGTCTTCCATTCCAAGAACTCACATCAAATCCTGCAAACCTCAGATGTATGCCTGCCTACTGCAAGGCCTGACATGGGAGGGGCTTTATAGATGGGGTATTGTGACAGTATAACATGAAAACAAATGAGTCAGGTATTCATTTTATCCAAATGACACAAACAGTACTGGCAGAGACAGCTGGGGAGGTGGGCAGGAATTTGCAGCTGCAGTAGGAATTCCTACCAGAAGAAGTGTAGCCAACATGTAATATGGAAATTTTAACCCTGAAACAATGTTATGCTATAAACAGCAAATCTCTTGCTACTCTCTGTGTGCAGGCATTTTTTTTTTAATTTCCGTTTGAGAATGTATATCACATCTTGCTCTATTGTGACACATTCCCTTTGAACTGCATCACCCCCATTTATAAATACGTCATCTGAAGTTGTGAAATGCTGGGGAATGCTCTATTGCCACATTCACTGGACATAAATACTCTGAAGCTGAATGTCACTAGCCACATTACTAGTTGAAGAGAGTTGTGCAATATAAACATTTGGTTAGTAAACAAATAAGGCATAAATGTCTTAGAATGTTGCCTGCTGCCCATAGCAGCTTAGGGTAAATGTAAGCGCTCTATGTTTCCAGTAGATTTGTGGCATTATAATTAAACCAGAATTCACTTGTTTGCTTACCTCATCTTCTACAGTGAAGGCTGCCATCACTGAAAACCTGTAGTCTTTGTTTAAGACAAAGATCTGTAAAGATAGTTAAAGGTTATCCTCTGGATTTGTGTTTGCTTCTTTGGAAGTGTGAGGTTGGTACATGTTTTTCTGGAGCAGGTAGGTAAAGCAATGAAACAAAGTTAAAGGTCTATACTATACTTTGAAACTGTATAGAAAAGCAGAGGTGTGCTTTCTGCACCACAGTAACAATTTTATGAATACAGTAAGTATTTTCCACTGTTTAAAAAGCTACACAAGCGATTATCTACACTATACACTTAAAAGCTATGTTTCACTTGTGATTCCTGCAGATGAAGACAGAATTACATTACATATTTTTCTGGCAAAATCAGTAGGTCAAAGGTTTCTTGTTTTCATACCAACAGAACAAAACTGTACCAAAAAAGAGTTTATAAGAAGATAAGCTATTAAAAGCATGCTTTCGCTAACACAGCTACATATACTCAGGGGAGTGCTGGGGAAGCTTGAATAAGTCTTGGCAGTGCTGCAACTTTGCCTGTGTAACAGCACTGCACTCATGAAGGCATTTGCCATCATAACATATTGCTTAACTATTCAGACTTAGTACAGATTTGTCCTGAAATGGAACTAAGCACAAGTGTAGCTTAGCAAGACAGGAAGATATCAGACACATAGAGGAGATATTTGGTGATTCATGGGTGTGCATAAGGTACCACAGCACTTACCAGGGATGATCGTTGCAGTATGGAAAATGATGCAAACTCATTTTGCAACAGGCTGATGAACAAGACAGAAGAGAGCAATGGTTGCCACACTACCAAGTAAAACTGAAGCAGAGCAGCCTGCCTAGGCTGAACTGAATGTCCCAGTGCCAATCTTGTGAGCCAGTCCAGTGTGGTAGATAGGGACAGGCGAACGGAAGATCTCGCGATGTGATGGAAAACAAGAGGTCCCCTTCCCCCTCCTCACCCCCGGTGATAAGCAATCACCCCAGGTATGCAAACCCACCCTAATCCCAGTAGTTTCCCACTCCCTACTAACCCTACCTAACCCAACCAGTCCCCCTCTGACGTAGCAAAGACCCCTAACTATTTAACCCCGTAAGATAAGATAATAAACGCCATTTTGCCGTCCACCACATTGGTGTCAGCGTGTCTAGTGGCCCGAGTGGTCCAAGAGGGGTTGGGCCGCCGTGCTGTTTCTTGGAACCAGGTCGCCTTGCCTTTAGCAGAAGGCAACAAACTGATGCCGAAACCCGGGAAAGAAAAATACTCGGACGACGGGTCTCACCTGGATGAGAAGCAGCGGCCTGGACCGGCAAAAGCCGAATTTCAGGCGGGGGAGACGTCCCTGGACCCGCGAGACGTCATGGATGCAGACGCGAAGGTCGTGAGTTTGATTTATAAGCAGTGGGATATTAAGTGTAGGCTCAAGGACTTTAATCTTGCTATTGCGAGACTCCTAGAGCT
>WEIT01031339.1:1377-16972 GCA_013389985.1 Dryoscopus gambensis
AGTAGCCAGTATTAAGTGAAGTTGTCCTCCTCCTCTCAAATTCTGGAGGATTATTTCAATACAGAACCACGGGGTATGATTGAAAAGGACAGACAATGAAACCACAGCAGAACATCTGTCATTGGCAGCACAGCCAATGGTGAAAATCTGAGTAGGAAAAAAATGCATTTATAAACTATGTTATGTTAATTTCTGCAAAGAGCCAGAGTTAGGAAAAAATACTAGCTTAAGGCAGGTTAAGTCTGGGTAGAAAAGATAATCCAGGAGAAGAATATAAGACAAAATCTGTGTAAGAGGTCTCTGATCTCTCTGGTCAGCAAAAAGTACCATCTGGAAAAGCAGTGGGGTGAGACTGAGGAGCACAAGCAGTGCCCTAATTGCTCTCATTCGAAGGTCCTGGGGATTCCCAAATGGATCATGAATGTACCTCCTAGGACCAAGGCTAAAACCTGTGATACACAGTGATAAATAGGATGGTTGTTCAGCAGCAGCCAGAGTTAAGGGAGGGGTGTGATAACTCAGGGTTTCAAACAGTGGCACCAGAAAGTGCGGCACCTGCCGAAGGTTCAAGGGGGATAATGAGCTGAACATCCTGCCTGTGTTTAACAGCACAAGATGTTTGGCCACAGCTATTAAGTGAAATCTGTAAGTGAGGGAACATGGTTTAACAACTATCCTCCAAATAAAGGCTTCTATGAGACCTTGTAAAATCAATGTCAGCACAGAAGCTCCATGAAAGAAACACTTGTGCAATAAAATCAAATTAAATTCAGTACTTAAGAGCAGGATTGATTAGACATCTGGAATCAACAAATGAAAAGACTTCCAGCAGTGAAGAATGGTCTGAAGTTTTGAATGCTGGAATTGTCCTCGATACTATTTTCCTTAGACGGCCTTCGGAGCTTTCAAAGTGTAGCTGGAAATTCTATTCTTTTAACAACAATGCACTATAATTTTATTCCTTACAGCTTAAAGTTACTGCATATTTCATTTTTTTCAATGATACTAGAGAATTGTTTCAAAATAGACACAGAAGTATTCAAGTGGTGGTTTAGTTTCCTATAATTGAAAAAAAAAAAAAAAGTGGGTCTGTGCCTGGGGGAAACTCTGATTGAAAAACTAGCTGAAATACATTAGGGTTTTCTGCCTGTTGGTGTTTTTAGACACCCCCACTGGGGATGCGAGACAGTAATTGCAACTACAAATAATGTAAGAACACAACAACAGAAACAGGAGATTGGGACAAGGATAATATAGGTTAGCATGACCTCCTGACAGTGACTAGTAGCAAATTCTTTGAGAAAAGACTGTATGAACAGAAAAAGCATATAGGAGTTATGAAGGTAGTGCAGAAGGAGGCAGCACAAGGAAAAAGACAACGATATGTCTGAAAAACATGCATATGGGGGAAAAGACTAACAACTGATAAAAACTTCAGCATTACAGGGCTAATTGCTATTTCTCTGAGCTTCTCAAAAATGTACTGTAAAGTACACCCTCCATCAAACACCACAGCCACAAAACACAATTTAATGTTTACGTCTCTATGTTTCTGTACTATTTAATCAAAAATGTCCCAGAAGAACTTCCATGTCTAAAAGAAAATCATGGGCCTTCCTCTTCCTTTATAAGCTCTTTAAGTCTCCTTCTTCAGTAACTTGTCTCTTGATTCCCCTTATTATTCTGTCCATAGCCAGGAAATATTTGCATGATACAATAGCATGAGGACAATTGCCTTGTCTTCCTGACATGCAGTGTACGTCCTAGGAGTGCTGCCTTAAGGGATGAACTAGAGTGCTCTACAGAGGTAGTGTCCCTCTCTCTACACAGCCACATGAAACACAGAAAAGATTATTTTGTGCCATGTTTTCCATGATGGAATACAGGAAAAATGGGTATGTCTGTCAATATTATGACCACTATTGGAAATAAAACACTTCAAAAGCTTCTAGGGACATTTTAGCTCCTGCACTATGAATATCAATGGCAGCATTTACAGGCAGTTCCCAGTCACATATGGAAGACAAATGATTCTCCAAGATCACTGAGTAGGTGGAGGAATACCACAAAGAGCTGAGCCATAATCCACGCATCTCATACACTCATTTTCTCTGGCACAGTAACACACTGATTTGCCAAAAAGAGTCTGAGCTAGAATCATATTAACATTCACATGCAGATATTAGACAAAAACTACTATTTAATGAATGCACCACAGGCCAAAGTTAGAGTACATAAACCCAATTTTTTAAAAATTGCAGATAATAATTTATCAAAAAAAACTCACAAACATTTAGCCAGCTGAACACTCCTAACCCACAGTTAATATAATTGCTGTTTTAACATTAACAATAAAAGCATGTTGCCAAAATCTGTGTAATCTTGGATTTATTTTGAAAGATGAGGTCAGAACTGTAGCTTGGGTAAGTTCGAATGGAAAGGTTCATCACATCTGTAACCTATAATTGAACTGACAGTTCAACTCAGTTTGCTAGCTGAAAAATGTCAAAAGAAAAGAATCTCAAAATGATTTTCAGTCTCTAAAAGCAGCAACATTAAACCATCCACAAGAGCTTCCAAAGAATGGCACGAGTAGGCTATATGATAGATATCAGTGAGTTTCAATATAAAAATATATGTAGTTAATCTAAATATCAATAGCACACTTTTAAATGTTTCATGCTTAAAAAGAACTACTGTGTATCTTCAAAGCTAGAAGAAACTGCTTTATAAATCAATGTTTTCTAAAAGCCCCTGTGGACTGTCATATATGATTCACCACAACTAGTTTAAAATAGCACTGAGTAGATGTAAATAGACATAATGTTTCTTTTCGAGCCTACAGAAAACATTAATCATCAACAAAAATGGAAAATGCAAAGTTTATAGAGACACGAATTGAATTTAGTCTTTGATATGTAAGATAAATGCAAATGGATGGCAATCAACAAACTGATACTCCAACTGATATAATCAACACTAGATATGAATCAGTTAAATAACATGACAGAAAAGGCAGTTTGTATACAAGACGTAATTCTATCACAACTGTTCTTTACATATTTTTAGCTCCAAACACAAGAAACATTATGATGATTTTAGTTTTGTACTCAAATACATAAGGAAAACAAAATCATAGAAGGACTTAACATTTCTAAATACAACACCCATAAAGGAGGTGACGTGACTGTGTATGATTTATTTTGGCTTGCTTTCTTTATTAGCTGCCAAAGTTCATTATGATACTTGACTAAATTCTGTCACTGAACAATTTGCATGCTGCTGTCACTGAGAATGTTATTTTATCCTGTGATATAAAAGCCAAAACCATGACCAAAATACTTTTTATTCTTGGCCAATTGTTCTTTTCCATCACCAATCTAGAAAGTAAATTGTTCTCACCCATAATTATACAGTCATTTTCTAAAACAAAATAAATCACTCTGAAATTGTTATAGGCTGCATCAACAATTCCAATCACATATTATCTAATTAAATAATAAATGCATTAAAGTCTCAAAACATCAAAATACATTTTTTTTGAAAATAAAAACATTTTCCTTTTCTTATTATGCATTTGAATTCAATTAAAGTGTAGGCTAGAAAAGAGTTAATCAGTAACATTCTCCTGCTTCAGAAATACGGTGCCAGGAATCAAAAACGTTTCTTGGGATCTTGCCTAGTTGTAGCAGAGGGGTTTTTTTTCTCATGAAAACACTTCCAAGATGTTTTCAGACTCTTCATGATAAAATAGATGAGTAACAGTTGGGATGCAGGTGATTTCTAATGAATCAAGTACACTTTCACACTAGCACTAAACCTCTCATATGGATCATAAAGGCTTTTAGTTTTCCTGTCCACTTCTCTGCTTAGTGGAGCATACAACCATATTGAGAAATATATTACTGACCTGAAACTATTGCAAAATGCTGTCACAAAGGGAATTAACCTCCAAACACTCAGTCACATGTACTTCCACGCATAGAATCGGGAAGAACTAAGATGCTTTTTCATATCCAGAAGGACTCTGATTTGGCAGTAGAATCAAGTACCAATCATTTGTGAACACCACATTAATATCCTGGACCACACTTAATTTTGGGGGGCTTTTTGATTGGTTTGTTGTTGTTCTTGTTGTTGTTGTTGTTTTCTGGTTTTGTTAAGGTTTTTTTGTCAGTGTGCCTCTTGTTGGAGGCCAGTAACTAGCAGTTTAGTCTAGGGGTCAGGACTGGGTCGAGTCATGTTTAACGTCTTCACTAATGACTTGGGCAATGAGACAGTGTACCCTCAGCAAGTGTGCAGATGACACCGAACTGGGAGCAGTGTCTGATACATCAGAGGGTCATGCTGCCATCCAGAGGGACCTTGACAGGCTGGAGAAAGGGGCTGACAGGAGCCCCATGAAGTTCAACAAGTGCAAAATCCTGCATCTGGGGAGGGACAACTCAAGGCACCAGTACATGCTGGGGGCAGCTCAGCTTGAAAACAGGCTGTCAGAAAAGGACCTGGAGGTCCTGGCAAACACCAGGTTGAACCTGAGCCTGTGATCTGCCCTTGTCACGAAGAAGATGGGTGGTATCCTGGGCTGCATTAGGAGGAGTGTTGCCAAGAGATCCAGAGAGGTGATCTTTCCCCTCAGCACTAGGGAAGCCACACCTGGAGTATTCTGTCCAGTTCTGGGCTTCCCAGTACATGACAGACTTGGACACACTGGAGAGAATACAGCAATGGGCAAAAAGATGACTAAAGACTGGAGCATATTCCCTATAAGTGAAGGCTGAGAGTTGTGACTGTTCATTTGAAGAAGGCTCAGAGGGCTCCCAGCAAGGTATACAAATACATGATGGGTACAGGGGCAAAGATGGAGCCGGGCTTTCTCAGTGAGCCCAGTGACAGAGGAGACAAAAGGCAACAGGCACACCCTAAACACAGGAGATGCCTTCTGAACACCCGGGAACACTTTTATACTGTTGGGGTGACTGAGCACAGACAGCCCAGGGAGATTGTGGAGTCTCTGTGCTTGGGAGATATTTATTCAAAAGCCATCTGGCCACGGTTCTCGGCAACTAGGTCTAGGTGGCCCTACTTGAGCTGGAGGTTGGACCAGGTAACTCCAGGGATCCCTGCCAATCTCAACCACCCTGTGATTCTGTGATAATTATCTCAGTGGAGTTGGATTCTGTCATTCTATATATCTAACCACCTTTGCATTCCAAACTTATTCGTTATATTACAGCACTTCACACACAATATAAACCATTCTATGGCATTATAGCAATGGTCAGTCATATGGATATTGCTGGGCCTGGAGAGTGGAATGAAGGAAAGAGGGCTACATTTGCAGTAATTTTACAGATCTCATATTCACATATCTTCATTATAGCTGAACATACAGAGGAGAATATAGGTGACAAAATGGGACAACAGCAAAGCATCGAATGAAGATCAGTTTAAAGAGAGAATTAAAATTAAGAAGAAAAATAAGTAGTACTTACTGATGCTTTAAAGCTAGGTCTGTGAAAAGAACAGCAGCCTCAAAGATTCAAACATAACACACATGGATATCACTTCTGCATAATATTTACTACATGTTTACATTCTAAACTGTGTCATATTGATAACCATTTGCAGTACTGAATTACTACATCATATGCTGAAACATCTGATACGCAACCCTTAAAATGTGCAATTCTAAGTATGAAGAAGAAACCAGAAAGGAACACAGTTAATAACATCCCTCATGACTTTTCCTAAAGCAATTTTTATATAAGAAAACCTTTATGCTTGTAATTTCTTCTATAACTGCACAATAATACACTAATGCAACAGTTTAAGCTTGATATGGTAATTGGCTGATAGCAAAAAACCAAAAACACTTTCTAATTTTATCCCATATCCTGTCACGGAAGAGAATGTTTTCTTACACATTTCCCAAGAACTTTGCACTTAAGATATCTATGTCAATAGTAAGATGTCAGCATGAAAACACAGCAAAGATGCCCCTGGGGTTTATAGAAGAGTATGTCCACATTAGCTACAAACTTTCCATAGGCTATCGTTTCATTAACTTGGGAGGGAGAAAACCGGTAGGAAAATTGCTGATAATGTGTCTCTTCCCACTAGCATTTAATTGCATAGGTAATACAGTCAGGTAATTTGCCTGCTCCTCAAAGTATGCTGCTGTTCAACAAGCTGTCTCTGTTCACTGCACATAAACTTTCTAAAACAACTTTAAAAAATCAGGTTTTCTGGCTTTATATTCTTATTATAGAATTTTTGGAACTTGCTACAGCCATGATAATTTTAAAGATATTTAGGTGGTTCAGAATGCAGTTGGGGTTTACAAAGATTTTTTAAGGTACAGAAATGTGTAGGCCCTTTTCAACAGCAAATTCTTCTTGTACATCTCTTCAAAGACCTGCATCCCTGATAAATATAGTTGGCTCCATCATGGGTTTCTCTAACCAAAATTCTGTTTAATTTGGACATGTGGATCATTTCCTTAACTTCAAACTCCACCCAATTTAAAACTCAGTGTCAAGACCACAGCAGCCACCTTTAAAACACAGCAATCATTTTCTGTTGATAACTCAACATCAGGGTACTGTGGTACCACTGACCTTTTTTAGGAAACTGTAATTTACAAAGCAAATGGTTTCCATCTGGCCCTGAGGACAGATCTTATTCAGCCATAAGTACAAACTGACATACTATTTTTGGACAGGAGCAGAACACGAAAGCTGCAATAAATGATAGCGTGCTAATAATGATATTTACTAAATACCCTGTAATTTTGAAATGATTCACCACCAAACATAATCTACAGTGCCAGAGACAATAAAGTCTGCTAATCATAAGTTCCAGAACTTTGAAAAGTCCAGGCATGCTTTATTTTCTAAGTCTGTGAATGCTCAGAGCAATAACTGATTAGGCCTGTAGGAGACAACATCCAGTTACAACCTCCTGTTGAAGGAGACTATATCTACGTACTGGATCCACCAAAAAGAGAACATGAGGATTCAGAGAGGGAGAGCGAGGAAGAGAGAAAGAGCTCTGCCTTTCTGCAGGAAATGGTTAGGCACTCAGCTAGAGAAAACCTCTGCTCTGTCTTCTGAACAGAAGAGCTCTTTCTGCATTTCCCATACTGAATAAAATAGTGACAGCTCAAGAAAAAGAAATCGGGTGACAGCCACACAGATTTGCAATGCTCTCTGGACCAAAGGAGCTGCAAATTTTTAAATACAACATGGAAGCATTTCAGCAGGCTTCCTGCTTTTCTGTAATAATTTTTGTTCCCTCTGCACTTTACACATAAATAAAGCCATTATTTTGTAGTTTGCCTCAAAGTTCCACAGCCCTAGCTCCCAGCACACATCCCAGGGCATACTGAATTACACCAGAAATGTATGTTTAGGTGACATAGTTGCACCCAAAATGTCTACAGAAGTGTATACAATATAAAAGTACACAATTAAAAAATGACTCAGTTATATGCATTCTAATCTAATTATGGAAGTCAAAACAATCAGTGCAACTGCTATTAGGAATGTACAGAATTTGAGACTGTGAGACTATTATTCCCTGAGAATGCCCTGATATGTTCCAGAAACAGGACATCTTTAGCCAGCCCAGTCTAGTCAGACTAAAATTTTAAGTGTTATATGATACCAATTTGTCTTCTGTTTAGTTTGATTTTCACTCCGTCCTCACCTCTCATCATGCATTCCACCTAATGGAAGCCAACAAGCTTGTGATCCCTCCTGTTTTATCCATATCACTGCACTCTTCCCCTCCCAGAAAAGCATCCCAACTCTTTCCATGCCATACTTCTGACATACACTCCATTGCCCTAACACCTCCCAGCCAGCATCACTGCTCAGCTTTGAGAGAAGAGTACCAGCACCATCTGTCCTAGCAAATACAGGGACCTGTCTCTCCGGGCACTCACGGCATCAAGTCATCACAGCTCAACCAGTGGATGGAATCCTGCAAAAAGACAGCTGGATAAATGGTTGGACCAAGAACATTTAATTTATACAGCATAACATATATTATGCATTTTTGTCTTATGCAGAGCAGCTACCTAGACTTACATGTCTTTTTTTCCTTGTCAGTCTACACCCACATGTTCCACTTCTGTATAATAACACTTAAAATTTGGACATTACAATAGACTTATCCTAGAGCCATTATCCACTGGCTTTTTTCTCATCCCTTTTCAGCAACTTATGCTTTATCCATCCTCTGAACTGTAAAACAGAATGAGTAATTTAATACAGTTTCTGACCTGAAGTAAATCCACAAAACTCTGCAATTTGCTGTAACATACAAAGCAGTCAAGCTCAAAATGATAAACTTCTGAATAGAACTGATGTTTATTATGTATAATTTAAATAAAGTACACATTGATAGTATTTTTCAGGAGCAATTCATTCACTCATTTTAATAAAATTTCTACTTGTTTGTAATTTTCTGAAGTATCAAGCAATAAAAATTTGCTCGCTTCTACCTCCATAGAGTCCTGCTGCTGTCATCTGTACTTTATTAAAGAACAGGTCTGTATTTATGGGAGGACATTTGAGTGTTTATAGAAAATAATTTAAAAGTGCTAGATATATGCATTTACTTAAGTGCTACTCATATTTCCTTGGCCATACAAAAAACTCTAATGTAACAGAATGCAAATTCAATTTATATCTTACCAATTTTAACCTTTGGTAAAAGTCCCATTTTCCTTCCAGGCTAAGCAATAAGAAATAATTAGATTCAGAACAAAAATGTATTTCAAATGAGTCATATATCGCTGATATATTAAAAATACACTATCTCTCTGTATCTGACTTGCTGAATGAATTAGACTTTCCATGGCTACTTTCTTTTGCCAGAATCTCCCCTGTTTAATATAAAAAACCCAAAAAAAACATATACTTGGGAGAAATTATAAATGGAACATGCCACCGTTTCAGTCCAACTTCTATGATAATTAAATGAAACTCTTAGCTGAGACAATCTTAGAAAGGCTGCACTGAAGAAAAAATGAATAATCTTCCATGTCCCTGTTGTATAAGACAGTAAGATTAAAAAAAAAAAAAGTCATGGGTTTGGGGTTTTTTTTTGCAAGAAGGGCTACTTATTAGTATTAGGAAAATATTTGTAGTAGAAAGGATTATGAAGTACTGGAATAAACTGCATGCTGAGATTTGTGTGTCTCCAACACCTGTGATTTTTAAAATGACTAAAAACACCCTGGACAAATGTACACCAAGGTTAACCACAGCACAGCTTGAAAATATTCACCTCCTTTCTAGTTCTGTGATTCACAGTAAGGATTTACACCAGTGTTCCTAACAGAGCTGTACCTCCTATATAATAAGCCCACCTTACCTAATTCCAAATAGAGGGTCATAAAATTTTATGCACATAACAAAGAAATCAGTGGACATTTTTATTTATTGTGATTATCGTATTTAAAAACATATGTATGTATAATACCCATTTTTAAAGGAAAATTTGGATTGCATAAAGTATGATCTTCCTAATTCCAAGAACAGAAAACCAAAGAAAGAGCATAAGAGAACACAGATTGTTTGCTTTCAGAGCTAAATGGAAATTGTCCTTTTATTTCTGGGTATACTACCATATTCCTCACAAACAGAGCTGATTGAAGTACAGAAATGTCAGGTCTGGAACAGGCAGAAACTCAGAACTGACTAGTTTTAGTATTGAATAACATGAGAGAAAATTAATATCAAATCTAAGTTTCTCTCTTTATGTTCTTGTGGTAAAACAAAAACCTTTTCCTGCCACAGAGGAACAACATAAATACTGCTTTGGTAAAAGATTTTTCCTATGATGTTCCTGAGGTATGTGTAAAATACATATAATCACCCCAAATAAAGCTTCATTAAGTTTCTACTGTAAAAGTCACATTCTTTGGCACATAATTCTTTAGTAATCTAAAAAAATAATTTATGACAGTACACAAAGTAGTGCTGTTTTATAAATGTTTTTAGTCACACAAAAAAATTAAATCTTGTCTTTTCCATGTTGATTGTTGCAAATTAAAGGATCTTATTTAATGTGATAAACATTCAAGTATAATTTTCTGTGTATAGTTAGAAGTACTTCACTACCAAATGACACTTCTGTTTTCACACAGGGAAGTTAAAGCAAAAGTTAAATTAGCATACAAACCAGAACTCGTTTGTGTGCTTGAAGGAAAGCTCGAAAACTGAAATTCAGGCTTTCATCCCTCATATACATTCTTTTATTGATCCGCTGTATTCGGTTATTTAGCATATTAAATACTTCGGTTACTCTTTGGAAAAATTGTTTCAAGACTCATTGTTATGTCAGCCATTTACCATATGATTCTAATTGGTATTTTATTAAACCTGTCTGAACTTCTACAAAACCAAAACTGTGTAAGACTATGGGCTAAGAATATAACTGTGAAAGAAAATAATGATCCTTTGAAAGTACAAATAGCATTTGGCCTCAGAAAATACTGGGAATTATCTCACATATTGCTCTTACTCCTAAGAAAATCTGTGAGAGGATTTGACTGCAACAAGTGTGTATATGTATACCTGTACTATATAAATCAACCATTCCACTTTGGACTCATCTGAAAACTAACTGAATAGTTAGCAAAAGAGGAAACAGCTCAAATGCAATTGCTGTGAACTCAGGACAGATGTACTGACTAGCAGAAAATTGAGTACACTTATAAAGAGGTAATTAAGAGAAAAATCCAGTCACTCTGCATGCCAATTTACTGACTCAATTCTTTAGTGAGTGGATCCAAAGATTAAGGACTTATTATTCACATCCTATTGAAAATTTCAACCAGGAAATTGCACAGAATATTAAAGCAAGAAATATTACATTATTTTCTAAAATTCCAGAGTAAACAAAACTAAATCCTTATTTTTTTTTAATCTCATGCTGTGCTGTCTACATGTAAAAGGGTGAAAGAACACACAGAGAACAGAAAATATGAGAAATACCTCACTTAATGATGAAGTGCTTGAGAGCCACATCCCTGGTTCATGTGAGTAAATATACTGCGGAAAGCAATGAAGTTAAAACAATTAACATCACCTCAGTTTTGATTAGCACAAAAGTAAGGGTTTAATATATCAACTAAACAAAGAGGAGCATTAAGTGGAGATTATATTCATTAAATATTCTGTAGATAAAAAACCCACAACAAACAAAAACCTGACCCCCCCAACCCATAGATATAAAAAGAAAATATTTTCTATGTTTTTAGAGATACTGTCTTACTGTATTTGCAATATCATATGCCATTAATATTTGCAAAAATGCCAATATTATCCTTTAAGATGCAGTCTACATAGTAGATGCTGTATCATTAGCATGTTTTAAAAGTCCAAGTGCAATATTATAAACCACATAGCACACACACAGAGAATAATTTAGTATGTATCATAAGAAAGCATCTAATCCCTTTGCCATTATTTCTCTGAATTTCCCATTATTTCCATTTTTCTTCTAAAAATGTGAGTGGATCTTCTGGATGAGCAATAAATACACCACAAAGCAGCACTCGGAAAAAGAAACTCAAATGAACTCCTTGTATTAATAGCAAAGTAGCATCTAGTTATGAAGCTGTTAAAATAAACAAGTTTACCAGAGTCTTTACAGTACTGAAAAATAGAAGCATTTCTTTTTATCACTTCCCTTTCATTCAATTTTTAAAGGTAATATTACATGTATCTGCATATTTCCATTGCTAGACTTCTAAGTACTGCATTTAGGACAGTAAAATATGTGGCATTTCTTTAGCAATTCCTACTAAGAATTTCATTGCTTTTAATGTGCATTAAAAAAAATAACATATATATGATTGGATGATTCTATTTACTTAATGAGAAACTGAATTTAAAACAAGTTTAATATTGTGAGGTAAAGAGTATGTTGAATGGGAAGCTGGGCAAAAATTGATCTTGTAACCAATATTGAAAACAAAATGCAGCTTAAAAAATATTTTCTTTTCAGGATTGTTTTTTATACAACTTTACATTATCTTTTAGTAACAATGCACAATAATCAATGAACCATTTTTTTTCATTTGTCTTTTAGCTATCTTCAGCTAAAGGGCATGGATCATTTACTTTTGGACTTTGAGCTCGCATACAGCAAGAACATTCAAAGTACATTAAAGTATATAGGCAAATTGCAGTTATTTAAGTGAATATTTAATGGAAACTTTAAACAAAAAGTTCTTGTGCCTGGTAAAAATGTCAAAACATACTATGCAATACTACTTTCCTTTCAAGACATGGCCTGTTGCTGTTACTAAATTAATGTGGAGCTTGTGCTTGAATCCTTTTCAGGAAGCATGGTGGGAGGACAAAGTGAAAGAGGAAGGCTCTAAATCAAACCCATGTTGTGGATAAAGAGTAAAAGCCATGCACAACACAGGGGCAAGAAAAGGCACCCTGTCAAGTGGCCCTCGCCCTGCAGAGGCAGAGAGCAGGGCAGGCAGGTGGAGGGAACAGCTCGAGAGGCCTTCCAGGCTTTACTCAGAACACTGTGTAGAAAGAGAATCAGACAATAATGTAAAATGGGAGAGATCTCCAAAGGTAGTTGAACGAAAGCTGTTGGGATGCCCCATTACTGGAAGTGTTTAAAGTCAGGCTAGACAGGATTTTGAGCAGGCTGATCAAGTGAAGGAAAGGTGTTCCTGCCCACGGCAGGGTGATTGCACTGAATGTTCTTTGAAGGTTCCTTCCAACCCAAACTGTTCTGTATTTCCATGAGTCTAAGTCAAGACCAATATGAAAAGGCGAAGACAAAATAAAAGGCCATTGTCTTCACTTTAGACATCTGAATATTTACAACACTAAAATCAACATACCAATTCCAACCTTAGCATCTTTTCAATCTTCTTAACAGAAATGTAATTTGCAAGGTGTGGCTGATGGTTGACTATGTTAAAAAAATACAAATGCATCACTTATCATTGTAATTCATAACGTGCAATATTTTAAATAATAAACAGCTAATTGGCTTTTATTGCAAATTTTCTTATGGCCAGATTCCCAAAGCCATTCCCAACATTGGTCAGCTACTCCCTCTGCTGGATTAAGCCAGTATGTGACTGCCATATTTTAGTTCAAGTATTATTTACCTTATCCCTCTGCCTCTTTCAGACAACAGACAACTTCTTCTCCTTTGGATGTTCTAAAAGTTCTCCAACACAAGAAATCCAGTCCATGCAGTGATATACTGGAAGGCAATGCCTCTGTTTAACATTTGAGAATGTTACTTACTTAAATAAGGAAGGAATTGTAACACCTGGTCTTGAAATCCTCATTCAAGTACTCTTCAGTGATGCTTGGACTAGGTGTCAAACTGGAAACAATTATGTCAATTATGCCAAGCAATTAGATCTGCACAAGTCTGGCTATTTCTAATAGACTTCTACGAGTCTCTCAGCAATATGAAAGCATCCATCATCAATGTTTTCACTCATTCTTCTTAAAACCACTTTAGCCATTTACCCTTCATGGCAAAATTAATTTGGGTCACGGGGCAGAAAAATCTTAGGCCAGCTCTTCATCCATATTTAATTCTAACATTGTAAGAATACAGCTACTAACTACAGTGAAGTTGTCACACACGAGCTTTTGCAGGATTACAGTTTGCCTGACTTTTAAGGAATACTGTTTAAAAGTAGATCTGGATGAAAACAGACAGAAATCAGACAGGAAGGGAATTCTCAGATGCAGCAGGGAATCCTACATTATTTGGGCAAGATTACTTGGACTCCAACTGGTTTGGACCATGTCCAAACCACAACCTCATCATAAAAAGACTTAAGCAAATGGCCCTTTTAGAACTCTATATCCTTAATTTTGAGACTATGTGTATAAATGTTCAAAGGCCTCATCTTAGCTTTGATGTTCTTTAATAAAAGGACCAGTATAATCTCATTTATCTTCGCACCAAGCATACTGTAGCTTGATAAATTAAAATATAAAAAATTAAATAAGAAATATGGCTAGGTATCAGCAAGCAACAACCTCTAAGAAACAAGAAAAAAAGGATAAAAAGATCTTACACAGGGTAATTTTTAACTGGTTCTTTTAAAAAGAATCTTCCTTTAATCTTATCCTTAATTCTTTAATTTTTAGTTCATTAACTTAAAGTCACTGTTGCTATAATGCTCTTATAGCTATAATGCTATAAATTTTGCTTGGAAATGTAGATATGAGCTGTTTTTTGAGTGCTGAATCAAGAAATACACCTAATGCAGCTACATCTTATATTTTGTTTTTCTGTGCTAAGAAAGCAAAGAATGTTCTAGAGACAGACTCCCAGGAGAAGTACTTGATCTACTCGGCAGCACTGCTCTGTAATTATTTTAATTGGACCAAGATTTCTTTATTAGTATTTCCATGGAAATCCTGGCTGTAATAGCTGATTGCAAACGGGATCTATTTTGGTAGCTTAAATATATCAGGATATCTCTTAAACTTGCATTTATGCATTGTGCCATTGTTTGAAGGAAACTGAAAAACAGCTGCTGCAGATTTGGTAACAAGCAGAGGTGAACGTGATAAACAGGGAGGAAACTACAGAAATACAGAGAATTACCTTACAAATTCTATGGGCAAATCTACCAACCCTGTTTTCCCCACAGTCCTTCACACTATGCCAGTTGTACTCCCTGACATTTTATGGAAGCGTACTCCTGTGCCCACAAGAATACCTAATCCACCAGTATCTGAAGCATGATCCACTGTCATCTTTAGGACTGACAGGCCGTTAGAAAAAAAGGATTGCACCCTCTGCACTCATGAGGAAGGAATTACCCGGCTGGAATATAGAGGTGGTTCTGTAACTAACACTGAATAACTTAAACGTATCAGGGAAAGAGCCAGCGCAGTTCACCGGGTTCACCTTCATTTCAGCCCTCATTTTAACATAGACTATAAAGCAGAATTGCTTTGTTCTATCCTGTTTCTGTTCTTAATATTTTCATAAATCGTTTGAAGCATGCTAGTGACAAAACGAGCAGAACAAAATCATGCCCCAGGGGAGCAGAGAGCAGTGTGAGGGGTGTGAGATGCCCTGGCCAGCGCTGAGGGGCACAACGAGCCAGGACCAGGGCTCTGCTGAGGGGCGAGGGGGACCCTTCGTGGGGGAGGGTGGCGGATGGCTCCCTGCCACAGATGTTACCGGGGGAGTTTGTGATCCCACCGGCTGCAGTGGGACCAGGCTGCCGACCACCTGGACACCCAGCGGGTGGCGGAGGGCCAGGGGCGGCGGAGACGACTGTCCCCCACTCTCGGGATGTCCTCCGCTGCCCGCCAGGGGCTGCCACTGCGCAGGACCGCCCTTCCCGTCAGCGGGCCGCCTCCCCGAGCGGGAAGCCTGTTTCCGTACGCGCTGCGGGGCCAGGCCAGCCCGGGAGCGCGGGTGATTCCGTCCTGTAAAACAGAAACTGCATCGCATCGTAGACACACAGCGGCGGGGCCTCTCCCGCGCCGCACACATGGAGCTGTGGGCTCCGCATCCCTGCGGCACCTAGGGAGCAGCCCCCGCGCCCGGTGCCTGAGGG
>WEIT01031339.1:17181-35310 GCA_013389985.1 Dryoscopus gambensis
TACCGGCCCTCCACAGCCATGCGGCGGTTTGGAGCACTCCGGAGCGTGGTTTATTTTTAGAAAAGCCTAATTTTAATTTTTTGTTTTTTGAAGTCCCCCAAAGCCTACGTCCGATCACTGTGTTTACTTATGTTATTCCAGTTATTTGTGTTCCCCCTGTAATTCAAAGTTAAACGAAGTGTTTAGACAAGGATGAAAAACGATTTTACTTTTGAAGTGAGGTCCTGGATTATCATAATTAACTTTGACCTCTTTTCTTTTTCCCTTTTTTTTTTTTTTTAACCTCCGAGGGATACTATGGCGTTGGCCTGCTGTGATGTTGGGAGTAAAGCTGTGGAATTTAAAGCACTGGTTAGCTTCTCAGAAGTCATCTCGAGTCAGCTATGACTAGTCCAGCAGTCATAGATCAGGTCTCACGGCGCTTCAGCTGGCTAAATAGTTCTGCCTCCAACCTGGCTGAAAATGGCCTTTGATGGCACTTGTTGCCCTTTTATAAAGGCTGGGTACTCCATCACATCATCCTGACTCAGAAGCAGCCTTCCTCTGTTGTTTGAGTGATGCCATGATCAGCAGTGCTCCCCTAACACTGTGGCTGTTACTTTGTCAAAGGACCTCAGGGTACCAGCAAAGTGTCATTCTGGAAGTAGTAGGCTGTAAACTGGAAGTTTGGTTTCCTACAGTGCCCAGACAGATTTCCACATTTCATTTCAGGGACACAAAAAAACCCCCCAAACCATGTTTGGTGAATACTCCTAATAATTTTGAAGAGGAAATTTGCTATTGGTTAACCAGGAGGTACCGCACCTCAGTCTCTAATTGTGTGTTCCTTTTATTCTCCACTTTGAGGAGAGGTAATTAGAGGACTCTGGAAAAGAATAGGAATCTTAGTGTTGTAAAACACAGTCTTTTTACCATGACATGATGGTTGGGCACAAACTTAGAACAGTATATCCTATAACTGAGATCTAAATTTCAGCTTCGTAAAAAACATTAAGTAGCAACTAAGTGAAATGCCTCAAACTTGATATCAAGTATTTAATTTCTAAACATTGACAGACAGCAGTCCTCCAGTGTCAACCCATACCATGGATGTGGATGCTCTACAGAAACTTATTCATTTGCTCCAGGCCACAGATGATCCATTAATTCAAGAGCAAGCTTTAATCACTCTCAGCAACAGTGCTGCCTTCTCTGTAAATCAAGTGAGTATTGTTCTGTAGAAAACAACAATGTCCAATGCCAGCCAGTCTGGCAAAGGAGAGCTGCTGTTTTGCTAGAGTGACACAGGACTGAAAGCTAGGATAGCTTGTGCTCTAAAATCCATTTAATGTCGTGCCTTAATTTCTGGTGGCCCAAATAATATAATTCACCAGCTTCACAGAATTTGTCAAATAATGTTTGGACCACTTAAAGTCCATACAGAGTCCTGTACTTTAAAAGTGCTGTATATATATCTTTTGTTGCTTGCAATTATGTAATGAAAGGGCTGAACTGGAGGTTAAATACTTTCTGGTCCAGATCTAAAATTTAGTGAGGTAAAGTGTTTCTTTAATCCCTCACAAAGTTGTGTGCTCTTTGCACATTAGCAATTTTACAACTATCTAGGCATCGTATCACCAAATCATTTGGACATAGAATGCAGAAAAACTTGGAGCTGGATGCAGATTTTCATGCCTTTTTAACAGTTTAACCTACAAGGTTTTTGTTTTGTCCTTTCTGTTACTTATGACAACCGTCTATTCTGGCTTCTCAAAACTGGTTTCCTAATATAAATCTCATAGAACAGAATGGAACTGGAGCCCAAAGTCCATTGGTCCATTTTTAATTGTTTTGAAAACAGTATTTTTTTTTTTCAAAGACAGTTACAGTCTAAGTGAGAAAGATTAAAACAGTAATAAAACCGAGTGTAATGGAAAAAGTTTCAGAACCTCTACTATAATAATGTGCAGCTGCATCTTGAAATTCTGTCCTGTTCAGTCACGGCTTTTAGGTACTGTGATCTGGCTCAGCTGTTCTATAAACTCATTATGCACTAATTTCCTTTTATTCTTTATAATCTAAAATGCTCTAAGCATGCTTTGCGGGCCAGATTTTAAAAGCAAAGGTGGTGGGCCATTGTCAAATAACAACAACTAATACTTTGTTCCTAAGCAGGACCCTTCTTAGTTTCAGTGGAAGCAATAAAGCAATATCTGCTAACACTCTCTTTTAACAGAGCAGTCAATTCTTGAATTCTTCATTCACATATTTTGTTTTTGTTAAAGTGGAGACTTTGAGGGAATGCTTCAGCATTTAAATTGAATTTTTAAAAATCTTATTAAATATCTTCTATATTTCAGGATATAATCCGGAATTTGGATGGTCTTTCTGTTATCGGAGGGATGCTCTCCAACTGCATTCCTAAAGTTAAAGAAAAAGCACTAAATGCACTTAATAATTTGAGCATGAATATTAAAAACCAGGAAGAGATACAGGTAAGTTTCTTAATGGGAAAAATCAAAGTAACCAAGGCAAAGAGATAGTATAGAACCTTCAGCATATTTGTTAAATACAAGCCAGGATGCCAAAATGCTTTGATGATAGGCATACAAGTCAGCAGATCTGAATGACTGAAAGGATAACTTAGAAATGCATTGCTTCACTGGCACTTCCTTTTAAAATAAAAGACAGGAACCTATGCAGTTTGTGTTGAGATTCACAAAATACTATTAAGCAGAGATTGTGCTGCTAAGATTATAGCAAAATTATGTGGGGTAAGATGATTTCCATATGTGCCTAGAACATCAACAGTGGCTGTTTAATAGAATGGATTGCAGACTGAACTTGCCAGGACTCCTTAGGTGAGGGAGAAGAAAAGAGTAATTGAGCCCCTGGGTTTGTACGAGACCAATTTTTCAGGTGATACTTCCATCTTAAAAGAATAGTGTGTATAAATTATAACAAGTTCCACTAGTAAATACAGTACATGCTATGGATATGAAAGGATTAAGCATCAAGAACAAAACCCAACCTATCTGATTAATCAATAGATCAAGAAATGCCCAAGTGGTGAGCTGAGGCAGATTTTGAAGACTTTTACTAGTTTGTTTCAGTAGCCTGATAAAAAGGTAGTGTGACTGTATGTGGTAGTTTGTAGTATCTTTAGCAATGGGCAATTTTTATTTAGTAGTGCTTGCCAATACTTGTATAGGCGTATATAAGGAGAAATTACTCCTTTGGTAAGGGCAAAATAATTTTCTCATTTAGGACTCCAAGATTCATTGTATACTGTCATCCAGAAGAAAAATTGGTAAAAATAGTTGTTAATGTCAGTTGTCATTGCTGTTCCTACAGAGTGCTCCAGTAAATGGGCCACATGGTTGGGAGAAAGGATTTCATCTCAAGGCTTGTCCTTAGCTTGTTTTCAATATTTAAGATGTTAGTTATTCATAAGTGATTTTTAAAAGAACTCCTTAAAGCAGCTGTGTCACTTCTGAAACAGAGTCAAAACAATTTGAGTTTTCAGACCAACTTATGCTTCAGGAAGGCTAGTGAGCATAATGCTGTGTGGTCTGCTTCTGTCATGCCAGTAGAATGCTTGAAATACTCAAAACAAAAAAGTACTTGTTTCCAAGAACCTTCACCATTCAGCCAGCAATGTTCAGGAAGTATTTATGTTACTGTAGCTAGGCCATTGATACTATTTGTGACAGAAAATATGCTTTATCAAAAATTGTTCTCTTTATTTCCTTCCCCATTTCCCCAGGTATTCATTACACAAGTTTGTAGGACTGTTGAGTCAGCTCCCCTGAACTCTGATGTGCAGCTAGCTGGACTCAGGCTGTTGACAAATATGTCTGTTACCAGTGGCTACCACCAAAAGATGATAAACTCAATTCCATGCTTTCTTCATTTGCTTTCAGAGGGAACTGAAAGGACACAGGTACTGAGTAGTGTTATTTTTACAAGCCTTTTATGAAGCTACTGTACTTGCCTCGTTTCTTATGTTTTTGTAAAATGGTTTAGACTGTGCTAAGAAAAACCAAATATTCATTAATGATACAGATTTTATGCACTAAAATATGGATCTGTATTAATTTCAAAATATAAATCCAAAAAGGGGGGAGGGAAGGGAATCTTGGTAGTGGAACCATTGGGCTACAGCTCTACCAAAGCAGGGCAAGGTGCACTGTGATTGCCCGTGCCTCTGCTGTAGCAACTCCAGAATTCTCTTCTGCTCTCAGCATTGCTACTGTATCACAGAGCAAGGACCACCTGCCTGGGAACGGCTTCCCTGACGCACGAGTCTCTGTAGGGAAACATGCTGAGCAATGATCCTAAGTTACGGACTTTTGTTCCCTTATGACACCTCTTGCAACGTTAGTGACTGCAACTGGAAATTGTGCTTATTTGTGAATTATTATGATATTGAAACAAGCTTCAGTTAGGGACCAAACTCAGCTTTTATTCAAGATGTTGTGGTACCGTCAGTGTACATGGTTGCTCTATCAGATCAAAACCAGTTTTCTAAAACACATTTCCATTAAACAAAACACACCTATTGGACTTAAATACTGTCAGTAATATGGCCTTTTCCTAGTGTTTAGACTAGCATCACAAGGTACAAGAAAGCATAAAGGTGTATTTGTATATGATTCAGATCATTTTAAATGTAGTACTTAACCATCCTCTTTGTATTTTAAAAATATTCTGCATTTGGCCTACTGGGATTTGTTTATAGATTTTGCCTTATTTTGATGTTTAAGGCAATCTGAATTTGGTCCTAACATCTCTATACCTTAGTTTTCCCTATACCAAAATACTCAAGATGTTAGTTAACCCATTCTACCTTTTCCTTCCCAAGTCAACATTGACATTATTGATGCCCATTACAGCTGTACTGACTGCTTTGGAGCTTTTAATGAACTTGTACATTCCTCACTTCAGATTCAAGTTTTGAAAGTACTTGTGAACTTATCTGCAAACCCAGCCATGACAAGACATCTTCTCAGAGCTCAAGTAAGGTTCTTGCTGCTTCATATTATTTTTAGCATTTATATATGTGTGTACCTCTTTAGATATTGCAGGCATTAGAAGAATTTTAATGTATTAGAAATATATATATGCAATTCCAGAGTAAATTCTAGACATTACCTGGTTAAAATCAGTAGCTAAGTGCATATTCTTTCACAGGCTGGCTTTATTTCACAGGGTAGTGTAATATGGATACTGTACTTGTAGAGGGAGAGGCACAAGACCTGTGCATTTGGAGACCTGTGGTCCTGTGTACCATTCCAAATAATCAATGAAAACTTGCTGAAGCCTGTTCTAACCTTCCCTTTCCACCAAAGGGGTAATACAATGAAATTCAGTTTGTAATATGTATAAGGAACCCAACACTTCATTTCCAGACACACAGTCAGTATACAGATTGAAAATGATAGTAAGTGATCCTTCTCAACAGATGTTTCTGTAGCCAACTTACTGTACCAAACCCAAGCAAATTCCACTGAAATCCCCACCCCTTTACTCAAATGCAGACATAAAACTGTTGTCTCTAAGTGAACCTTCCCTATGCAGTTACTTATTTCTTCAAGGAGAACTTAGTGTGACATTTGGTGTGCTGGCCTTGGCACACGGGTTTCTTTCAGTTTCACTTCCACACACCAAAACAGAGTTGGGGCTGGAATGGTGCTGCATCCTCATCCCCCTCCCCAAAGTAACTTTCCTAAAACAGGCAGTGGCTTTTATTTGTGAGCTATCTTCCCTAAGCAAAGCTAGTCTAGATAATGCTGTCTTTTCATTATTCAAACAAGGTTAGGGTAGCTAAGTATTCAGTTCTCTGTTAAAAGTGTATGATTTTTTCATTTATCAGATATGCTAACATAAAAAAATTCAGGGCAAAATCAACGTTGCTGAGAAGGAAAGCAGCCCCTCTCCTCCAAATGGGAATTTTCCAGATAGATGCATTTTGGAGACTGAAAATACAAAGCATTTACTAGCCTGTTGATGCACCGGCCAGTCTTTTCTAAAGAGAAAATGTGCATACTATGCAAGTTTCTGACAGGAGTTCACAGCATATGAAGTTCTGGGATTTCGTACAATTTCTGGTTTAGATGCACATTTTTTTTTCCATTTTCTAAAGTTAGATTTAGTTACGTGTATTTACTGCTGGTGATTATGGAATATTTCTTCAATATCCTAGGTGCCATCACTGGTGTTACTTTTTGACAGCTGTATAAACAGAGATATTCTGGTTCGAGCCCTGGCATTTGCAGCAAACTTGAAAAAGGACATGAATGATGAAGGCAGCACCATGACTGAGGAGTACAGTGAAGACTCAATTTTCTTCACACTCTGCAGGGACTCTGCCCCATTCACTCAGAGACTGGCATCTTTGCTGCATCACCCTGACACAGAAGTGAAAGAACAAGTTGTGAGAATATTAACACAATAGTGTTGTTTCCTTAAAACAGACTGACCTGATGAAAATATCTAATCTTGGCAATGCTATGCTAAAAAAGCCTGCAACAAGCAAACAATACAACAATGATGGAAAAAATCCCCCTCTAAACACTACCATTTTACTAGGCACAAATGAATTACTACAAAAGAGAATGCAGTGTTTTTAATACAGAGAGCTTAACAGATTTTTTTTTTTTACAAGCTAGAGAAAAGCAATAGCTTAATTATTACTGATAAACCACTGCACAGTTGTTACATTTATGCAATGCGGACAAACAGTTTAAAACATGAAAAATTCAGATGTAAAATGAACATTTTAAATGGATGAATGAAGTGAATTAAAATATCCTTCGCAATGTCAAAAGACTTTTTTTTACTTTTAAGTATTTACAGCTGTTGAATAAATACCTCTTTAGAATTGTGCATTAAAGATTTAGCAATTGGAAATTAGGCATTTATATTTTATTTATCTATGAAATGGGTAAAGGCAAATCTTACAAAATACCAAATAAAAACAATACCAAACTATCATTGGCTTCCTACAGAATTAGTATTTTCAATGAAAACTGCATACTATAGTCACCCAGCCTAGGTTTTTTTAATCTTACCTGCATGGAATTTATTCTAAAACTCCATTCTTGTATGCTTAGTATATCCATTCCATTTAGCCAAACTGCAGTGCAGTTAACCACAACCGTGAACGGTTTCTACACTTGAACAAAAATTAAAAGGATTTTATATTGCTTTAAAATTGTCACTTTAGGGAAAGCAGACATATTAAAAAAAAATATTTTATTAGGAGTCAAGGATTATCTGCAACTGCAATTCAGCAGTTATTAAAAAAAGGTCTATAAGAGCAGTACCACACACATTTTCACAAAAGCTTCCTAATCTGTAGCAGCCCTTGAGCTTCCTTTCCTTGGAGATCTTTACTCTCTTTTTCTTCTGCAACTGGAGCATCACTGGAATGAGTGTTTCTGCAGAATTAGCC
Organism: Dryoscopus gambensis; assembly: GCA_013389985.1. NCBI lineage: Eukaryota > Metazoa > Chordata > Aves > Passeriformes > Malaconotidae > Dryoscopus > Dryoscopus gambensis. Next base: position 24,617 of record WEIT01031339.1, read on the forward strand.
CCCATAAAGTTTTAGTCATCAATCCAACATTAATTCAAAATGAAGTGGAATCCATACAAACATCACTGTAAAATAACCTGTATGGTTTCACTGATGAACAGAAAACATATTGGAAAACACTTCTAAAACCAAATTACTGGAAAACTTCCACTACAGAGAAACTAAAAAAAGGTGTCAGATGTAAAGGCTAGGAAAGTTTTCCATTTTGTACCATTTACAAGAGAACTGTATCACCTAAACTGTTACCAAGGGCTTCATCTTTCTAAATTAGTATACTCACTCTGCTTTTAAGAAAACATTACTATCTTCTCTTTCTGTAATGCAATAGATCCTTATTTTCAGAAGGTCACTTTGCATATAGCTAAAACTGCAAGAAAAATATGACCTTGAAACTGTGATGCACCCATGCCCTGATCAATACAGGCGCAAAGCTACACGTATCTAATTTATCCACATAGGTAGTTTTAACTCACCAGGAATACAGTTAAGGCAGAAATAGAAGTTGGCATGATTCCCAGTCAGAACCTTGACAATTGCTGCACTGACAGTGAACTTCCCTTTCTCCTTCCCACTGCTCCTAAAACACTGTATAGTTTGTAATGAGAAAGTTACATTACAATCACTTAATGTTCTGCAACTCTTTGTAGATTTAATGTTTTCTCCTACTGAATTTGACTAAAAAAAAAATAAAGACTAGGCCAGACACTAAGAATTTACCCAATTTCCTCACCTGACAAGACATTAGGACCAGTCTGTTCTAGGTACAGCTGATACATGGTTTCTTAAGCTGAGCAGCAGAGCTGTCTAGATGTCCCTTTCCATGTTCTCCAACCTAAAAATAAGTTTTTCAAATACCATCTTTTTGATAGAGTTGATCTCTTATCCTTTGCTTTGACAGCTGACAGAAACAAGTGACCTTTTCTAAAAATACATGAGAACATGTCACAATGTTATCTCAGTTTTCTTTTTCTGGTATAGAAAGACCTATTTTTAAATGCTTTCTTCATAGAACAATGCTGTTGGGATGTTTTGAAATCATGCAAGACTTTAAAATGTGTCTTTATGCAAAGATGTCTCATTTTTTTATTGCATACCCCACACCCTTAGTGGAAATCTTATCAGCACCAAGCAAAACATAATAGTCACCATTCTAGGTACAAATGTTGTGAATTAATAGATCCAAACCAAAACGTGTCATTACTGGCATTTAGCTTCTGATCTGTGTAACTCAGAGCAGTATTTCTCTGCTCTGTGGCTGCTTATCTAGGTATTCTGTATTTTAGTTTCACTCTAAAGTACATATTTCTACAGAATGATCTATTGATGATTATAAAAACAGGAAAAGAAAACAACCCACAAAAAAACCAACCTTAATTTTAAACTTGTCCTCAAAACTTCTTGCAGCTTGGTGTTCTCCACAAAATTACAGATGTGTAATATACATTGTATTACCCAAGTTGTGATTGAAGTTGTTGTGTAAATACAAGAGACTTCATCTGAAACACCCTCAACACTGAATAACAGGGTAGTTTTAAACCAATTTTGAACAAATTCTGGTGAATATATCTAGATGATACTAGAATTACGTTTTCAAATAAAAAAATCTTGATGTTTGTCAAATATGAACCCCACCAAAGTAAGTAGCTTTTTCTTACATAAAAGTATAATCTCTGTCCCAGAACCCTTCCTCAGAATGGACTTTGACTAACTTTGCCTCTTTGTGCTGTTCTTTGTTGATACAAAGATCTTTAACACTTAAAATATTTATATTCAGAAGTCCTAAAAGAGATGTCTACAGTTAAAAGATTACCTTAGTTGTTCCTACCATGAAATCTCTAACTGGTTTTAATTAGTTGCCAGAAGTTCACGTCTCTAAATAACATGTCTTTTTAAAAATATATTTATCTTTGTGGGATATGAAAATAAAATGTAGAGCAAGAGCAAAGAAAACCCAAAACCAACCCACATATCCCACAGACCAAAAGAAATCATGAACAAAATATGATTTGCCAATAAATTATGAAAGAGAATAACAACCCTTTTTATTGGCAACAATAGGCTTTAATTCTGTAAATTAGCAAGACAATTTGATACAGATACATTTGGCCAAGTTTTATAACACTGAACAATGCTGCAATCTCTTATTCAACTTTAAAATTACAGGGAAGGTATAACAAAAAATACCACAGCTCTTGCTTAAGATGTTCCACTAAAAAAAAAAAAGTTAGAAAAAGGCTGAGTTAATGCAAGGACAAGCAACATTAAGGGATTTTTCCACTTCATGTGCTGCAATTGACACATTCAGACCTAACTTAAAAACAGACAAAACAATGAAAGTGTGCAGATACTCTGGCCAGCAGTTAGTTTCACACATCCGTGATGCAATATTAAATTATTTTTCTTTAAAAGGCACATTTCTTTGATGATTGCAAAATTCAGCTTTTGTGGTTCATTAATACATGAAAATGAAGAGTAAACCAATTTTATCATGCTTGTGCTTTAACAACACAGCTGTATTGGAAGACTTCACCCCACAAAACATACAGTGAAGCTATCAAGGTACAGGGCATAACCTGAAGACTAACAAGTGGGAGATGACAGTCTAACAATGAATAATTCAAGTTAGCCATTAATCCTAAGAATATGTTCCGTGCTGAAGTTATTATTGCTGCTGCAGGTAAGATGAAGAGTTTAAAAATAATTTTTTTTTATCAGTGGTGTACATCAGAGTTGAAACCGCAAGTTATTCCCAGACAACATTTAATATATAAACCACTGTTAGATTACCTCTCTAAATTTATAAACAAAATAACTAGTAAAATTTGTCATGAAATTGGTATGCAAGCTTTAGTTCTGAAACTGACAAACCTGGCATCTAGAAATCCAATTCAATCTAAAAAATGTATTGTGTAAGTACATCATGTTAGTACTGTAACATTAATTGCTAGTTCAAATCAAACAGGGCTTACAGGGAACTGACACCGTTTCAGTTTTCAAACCGGTCATTTGTGTTCAAGTTCCGTGATTCTCCATGGCGTAAGAGAAAGAAGTCGTCTTTTTTCAAGCCATATCTTTCAAGAGCTTCATTCAATTTAACTGGAGGATCCAAGTAATACTGGAAAAAATGAGAACAATATGAGGGAAAAGATACTACTGCAACGTTTTTTGAGGGGAAAAAACCCCCAACATCACTGCTCTAAAAAACGGGGGGAGGAAAAGGATATTTGTTTAATTAAAATGTTTGGGTTCATTATAAGTTTTCGAACGATAAGAACGCTGATTTACCGCTGCAGAGTAACTACTAGCAAGGCTCAGCTTGTCAGCCCGAACCCGGCCGCCTTCAACGCAGCAATAGATCCCTGCGGAGGAAGCGCTGCCTGCCAGCAGCCGGCGCCTTCCCTCGCTCTGTAAACCCAAGCTGCCAGCGGTCCTGTCCGAACACCCGGCTCTGTCAGTGCGGCTCCCCTCACGTTACCGCGGTGTATTTTTTATATTTCAGAAAAGGCATCATCAGCGAGTAATCATCTATTTTTTGTGCTCCTAAATACACAGTAACGTTTGTACCGCGGGCCTTGTAACACAGTTTACGGGAAACACTGGGGACAGGAAACGTTCTGTACAAGCGTCCGATGTTCCCTCCATGCTCTGCCAAGGAGGTGCACGATGAGCTGGGAGGGAACACAGCCGGGACAGAACATATGACATATCTGGTGATTACACTATTCAGGAGTGAATTAGGAGATAAAGTGGTGCAACTGACGCAAAGACAAAAGTTGAAAAACCAGCTATCAGACAGTATCAAAGCAGACGTAGACACTTCCTATTTCACTACATTTTTAGTTGCTGTGAAGGTATCTGGGTAACCTTCCTATTAGATCTGTGGACTTGCAGGGGGAGGGGTAGAGGGGAATAAAAACATTTTAAAAGATCAAAAACTCAGAAAAACTCAATTTTTCATATCATTTCTGGTTTTAACTTTGAATCAACTATTAAAAATACTGTTCATATATTTACTAGACAGATGTAATTAATAAATACTGTATTGACCTACAGGCATGCAGTTCTTACTATCTCCAAGTGATGCACTACTGAGTTTGTTTTTATTACTGCATAATGTAATGCATAATAGTGCATGTGTCCTCATCCGTTACGTTCCTCAGCATCTGGATATCAGAAATCCTCCACATTTGTTTCAATAACTCTGTACTTTCTTAACCATGGAAATATTTGATGTGTTTTGAACAGCAGTACATAGAGTAGCAATTTTTCACTCATACAAAGTTCACATTTTAAGTTTACATTTACAGATACGTAGGTTAAACTGCACAAGCAAAGCTTCACCAATGACTAGTCCTTAGAAATCTGAACTCATGTTTAGCGTTGCAATTTACCTCATTTGCTAAAGCAAAGGTCCCCCAGTGAATTGCTACAGACTTCTTTGCTTGAACATCAATATGGATTCTTACTGCTTCTTCAGGATCCACATGCTGGTATTTCATAAACCACCTATCAAAACAAAGCACCACTTTTTTGGGTCACCTCATTCAGTGCAAGATTTCTCCTTTACTTCCACTGCAAAGAACGAAAAGAAACATGCTCACCTAAGCAAAAAAATCATTAGCATGTATACCTGGGCAACATACAGAACACTCAAAATCAGGAAACAAACATATACCAACATACCCATGAAACAGCAGTTCATGTATTGTACTCCCTTTTTGAAGGATTTTTTCTTATCTCTATTTTCAATAGTATAAGGACATATTACTGGGGCCTTAAGGCATTAAGGCTGAAACTTTAAATCTATCCCTGAAAAAATTTCATGCTAGCAGTACACACCAAAAAGTACGTGCTTCAGAGATAGCCCAAGGGAACAGGCAAAACAGAAGAGAGAACTTGGCAATTTTTGAAAGATACTGGATTTTTACCGTGCTGCTTGGATTCCTATCTTCCTTTCCCAGCCCATACATGCTTTCCTTCCAGCATTATATGAGTGCTCTCATTTAAATGTTTTCTCCAAAAGGAGAAAAGTTTGCTCTCCTGAGCAAACAGATCTTCCATACTTGATAACCAAGTCATCTTTGTCTCCAGACAAGTTGCAGAACCAGGGTAAAGACTGAAGCAAGAGAACAATGCAGCAAGTGACATGCACTGGGATGGGCTGGATTAAATGATGCTGTTTCAGAAAGAAAGGCAAAGTAATTCCAGAGTTTTACTCAACATTTTTAAGGGAAGGACTGCTGATTCATCCTTGCTGTCCTTAAGTCTGAAGAAAAAACTCTCCAAAATTGTCACACATTCACATTTTTTAATAAAGTACACCTATTGTTTTAATTTCTGGGTGTATTTTTTGTCATCAGTATACAATCTCATTTATGTATTTTGCTCAAACTCTGATTTTCCTACCTTGGCTCATAAGCTCCAATGGGGATGGCTGCAAGATCGAAAGGTCCAAACCTTTTACCTATTTGTTCAAAAGCAAAACAATATCCAGTATCTCCTGCAAAGAAAAACCTGTTCCAAGGTCCCAGGACAGACCAGCTGCCCCAGAGAACCTTGTTATCATCTGTCACAGTCCTTTTGCACCAATGTTGGGAAGGGGTGAAGACAAAAGTTACCGCATCATGACCAGGGACACAGTTCTCTTCCCACCAATCCAGTTCAATCACATTCTCACAACCACATCTCTGCATCCACTGCAGGAGCCCCAGAGGCACAAACCAGCGCAGCTCACTCCCAAAGCGTTCGTTCAGACGCGCCACAGTGGTGTAGTCCAGATGATCGTAGTGGGTGTGGCTGATCAACACCGCATCTATCTTGGGGAGCTGCGCTACTGTGCACGGAGGCCCTCGGAAGCGCTTGGGACCCAACAGCTGAATAGGGGAAGCTCTCTGGCTGAAGATTGGGTCAGTAAGAAATACAAGTTCATCCATTTCCACCATAACTGTGGCATGTCCCAGCCACGTGACTCGCATACCAGCTCCTGTCTTCCCAGTGTCTTCTGGCATTTGAACAAAGTAAGGTTGTAACACTGGAAGTTCTTTGTCGAGCTCCTGGCAAAAAAGAACACAGTATGCATGAGAGATTTCAGAATGTACTTGGCCATGGAACAAAAACTGCATAAAAGGCACAAATCAATACAGTCAAGACTTGTACTTTGTTTATGTTTTTATGCAGAGAACTGCAGCACACAGCAGATGTCTTTTTAACATCCATTTTCCCAGCTACTTCCTCCTAATTTCATTTTCGGTTTTTACAACATTTACACTTCTCTGTTGAGAAAGAGAAGAGAGTATCCCAGTATCAGGCCAGGAGACCTGATAGAGTCTGGGGGCATTGCAATGAAAGTGCTTCAAGGCACTAACAGCATCTCAGGAAGGGATTCTTCCACCCGAAAAAGAATATGTAGACACACACAGAGTGTGACTTAAAAAATACCCAAGTTTAGCTTATGCAACTAAATGATGCATCCTCTTAAGTCCTAACACAAGCCACAGCTGAAAGAAAATGCCATGTTCCCCAGTCACACTCCACAAAAGCTCTGTTAGCATTTATCAGGCCCTCTCTCTCTCCTCATTACATCTAGAGGCAGCACACAAAGGTTAACCTTACCTGGCTAATGTTAGCTATTACAATTCTGCCTTCCCATCCTGCCAATAATTTAATGAACATTCATAAAACACAAAATCATTTTTAATATAAACCTTAAGGTACTTAGTTATGCTTCTGGTGTTTTATTGAATCACTGTACTGATCTCCATGTATGTGCAGGATGCAGTCCCATGAATGACTGGAAATCAACCTAAAGCCATTCTTCTGTGTAACAAAGTTATGAAAAGGTTCCCCCATCTCTTCTCTTATTCCAGCTTGACTAGTTATGCAGTCCCTACTCAACTATGACAGGTCAGAGAACTAATCTGGCTGAATATCAATCCAGAAGTAAAAAAAAAAAAACAGCTCTCATTTTGATTGGCTCAGAATTGACTCTATATGTATCTTTAAGCTGGCAAAAAGGAGGCCATGGCTGTACATTACCTAGTGAAACTCACTGCCCAACCACCATTCTTTCTCCCTTTTGAACCAGAGTTATGCTCTTCACTGCAGTTTGGTGGAGGTGCTTATGCAGAAGTTTTATGTTTAATAAGTAAGAGCTTTCCTATTAAAAAAACCAACCAACCAAAGAGTCTTCTCAGAATTCCTGACCATCTCCAGCTTGGCCACAACGTGGCTAATGCTCTCCTCCCAAACACTTCTGGTCTGAACTCCTCATGTTGCTTTAGAAGAATTTTCATGTGCTAGGGCAGCTTCTAGACTCATGACACTCCTCTCCCTGGTAATCACAAATGTCCCAGCACTTCTGGTTCCAAATCAAGTTCTCCCTGCCACAGTTGCTGCTCTCATTCTCTCAGCCTAGCGCAGATTAGCACTACCAGTGAGTTTATACAGAGCTGACCTTGTGCTCCTGTAAAAGTCCAGCTGATACTGTGACAGTTTAGGACAACAGGAGTTGCCTTGCTAAACAAGTCCTGACAGCTTCAGGGAAGTTACTTTCTCCACAATATTTTATTGATTTGGAAGGCATATGTTGGGAAAAACAAAGCACGCACATGTCCCTTCTCCTGCAATTCTACTGTAAATAAAATATTCATGAAATTGCTTTTTCTGAGAGCTAATGGATAAGACACATGCACTGAAAAAGTTTCATTACTGTCTCCGGGAACAAGAAATAGATAACCTTCTATAAAGCTGAATATAAGCTTAGTACAATACAACCCCTTAGTTCATACAAGAAAAGTAGGAGTCTTAGACTGAGATAAATGGCTGCTTCTCCAAGAAAGAAGCATCATTTTCTTATCTCTATTTCATTCCAAGTACATGGGAACAACAGAAATCTGAACCACAGAAGGGTTATACTGCGACACTTCAGTTAAAAAAAAGAAAAAGAAAGATGCATAAAACTAACATAATACTCAAAAAAAGAAATTAGGACATATCAACAAATTGCACATTAAGTCAACAAATCATATCAAAGAAATAAAACTCAGATGTGGAATTTAATAATTAATTGTCATAATGCAATTTAGATCAGTTAGTACTTTTTTAATGGAAAATATTCTTTTTGAGTAGCTAGTTTTAGAGTTAGACTACGAGTTTTCTCAGAACTAAATTTATTAACTAAACTTATTTTTGCTGACATTTGGGACAGATTAGTTTTTAAAATTAGCATCATGCAATATTAATAAACAATACTAAATGGATGAAGAACTGGCCAATTGGCAGATAGGAACAATTAGTTAAGTGGAACTCAGACATATTCTACCAAAGTTTTACCTGGGATAGTTAATTTTTTCCCAGTAGCTCCTACAGCACTATGTTTTGGATTTGTGCTGAAAACAGTGCTGACAGCAGACTGATGTTTTAGCTCTGCTCAACAGTGCTTACATCACATCACAGCCAGTTGACTGGGGGCACACAAGAAGCTGGGAGGGACACAGCTGGGACAGCTGACCCCAACTCATCAGTGAGATATCCCATACCTTATGACATTGCACTCAGCAGTAAAATCTGGGGTAAGAAAGAGGAGGTGGGGGATATTCAGAAAGAACGGCGTTTGTCTTCCCAAGTAACTGTTACATGGGATGCAGCCCTGCTTTCCTGGGGATGGCTGAACACCTGCCTGCCCATGCGAAAATAAATTTCTTAGCTGGCTTGTGCATGCACTTTTTGCTTTACCTATTGAACTGCCTTTAGCTCAACTCACAAGTTATCTGATTTTTCCCCTTTCAATTCCACTGAGGTGCAAGCACTGGGGGAGTGGAAATGAGCAGCTGACTGGGACTCGGTTGCCTAAAGCCACAACACATCTGCACTACTAATAAAGGCTCTACAGGGATGTCACCTCAGTGATTGTCACTATTAAGTATTTTGAGTAGTTGATTTAAAGGTAGAACTAATCACTATAAAAGGCATTTGTAAAAGTTACATAGACAGGAAGATTGATAAACAGAGAGATGCACAGTTCGAACAACTGCTATCCTGACCTATTTAAATGAAATTCTGTGAACAACAGTTCAAGACAAACTAAGAGCACAAAGGCAGTGAAACTTGCAGCTCTCATACAGAGCTTGCACTTTCCAGGTTTGTGATACACAGGCCTCTGATCCAAATCAATGATTGCTCAGAGGATGAGATCAGAAATCAGGCATGCTGAGCTATCATTGTAAATCACACCAAAATATTACTTTTCAGTGCCTGGGATTTGTGTTTGCGGTTTTTTTTTTAGTGTTTTAGAAAAGCACACCAAAATCACCTTTTAAAGCAATAAGCACTACTCAGATCATAAGATTTCAAATCAAAACACAAATTCTATTAGCAGTATACTTCACAAGAAATAATTAATACTCACACAACAGGATAAAGCAACATAATGAATGAAATATATCTTACGGAACTTTTATCCTGCTATAATACATTTTGCTCTGTCAGACTGACCAGAAACATATTAAAACCAGAAGAATTATAATAGTTTTTGGAAATATGGCAATTATGTCAAATCATCTACCAAGAGAAGCAGAACGTGCTTAATACTGTCTTATCTTCATTACTGAAGTAATAGAAAAATTCCTCCTGCTGTGTCGCTTCCCCCCTTCCCCATTCTTCTTTCCCTCCTAATGCAAAGCAAGAAGAAACACATGACAGGCTTTGGTAAGACTAGCTGATTAGCTTAGGATTTTTGGTGCTTAGTGCATACTGGAATACCACAGGATTTTACAGAAATGAGAACAATCTAAACTGCTGATCCAACAAGTAATAATTAAAGATCCTCCAACAGCCCTGAACAAAGTTATTAATAAAGTCTGTAATGAAAATACAAGAAGTCCATGCATCTGGACTACATAGACTCATTGTGAAGGCATGATTATAATACATATAGCTTTTCCACAGTGAAGCACAAGCACATATCCTGGATAATATGCTCGTTTTTACATATGCAAAGCACTTGGTACAGATAAACTGAACTTGACGAGCATAGCAGGGCATCCAGGAACACTCACTATGGAAACTGAAGTAGGAGTCTGCTCAAACGACATGCCATCTAGCAGTGATAAATAAAGTATAGAGCCCTTAGTATGAATTTTAAGCAGGCTCAGATGTGCTTCACAGGCTGATTTAGGAGTGGAACAAAATTGGGTGGAACAAGCATCAAAATGGCTGAGGACTCCACAAGTGCATTTCATTGATCCCTATCTAGGTTTTTCTGTTTCTGATTCACTTCACTGAACTCCTGAATAATTGCAGGCACTTAATTAAAAGATTTAATATGCAAACAATAAGATTAGCCCAAAATTATTCTCTACTGGGTCAGAGAGACAGCTTTTCAACCAGTGCTTTGTAGATTTCTTTGTGATCATCCTTTATTGTAGGGACAAACTGTAAATTAAAGGGGAGTGCTGTATGTTCTGCACTCCATAGTACACCTCAGTATCGCCTTCAAGGGACTTCAGTCACTACCCAGGTTTCTGACTGGCACTGGGAAGGCACAAAGACTGTTCTACATGTACCAAGTAGAGCAGAGGTCAAAAGCAACTGAAAACGTCCAGGTGTGAATTTGATGAAAATGTGGCCAGCACACTGTCTAGAAAGCTGTACACACTGAGGCAACTTTTGTCACCACAAGCAAGACACCAAATTTT